>JAVTVY010004032.1:0-40322 GCA_036873755.1 Hanleya hanleyi | reverse complement strand
CACGTTTACATGGTCAGCATTGGTTGTGACATTCTGAGCTCACTCCATTTTGTAATGAATGATGCTGACCGGCCAAGAGCCGTGCACACGAAAACTGCATGCCACTGGTCACCCCAATGCAACCAGAGGGTTTATCTGACATGGGAGTTATATAATCTGATGCCAAGAGAATGCCTGTAGCAATGTGCATGCATCTACATTCAAATTTGAAGTAGACCAAAGAATCTAGTAAAACTAACTAAGAGTCCAACACTTTAAATGTGCAACCTAGTTCTGATAATTTTTAGCCCACCATCACCAGATGGTGGGCTGTTCAAATCGCTTTTCGTCCGTGGTCCGTCGTCCGTCCGTCATCCGTCAGTCCGTCCGTAAACAATTCTTGTTATCGCGATTTCTTAGGAACTACTTCATGGATTTTTCTCAAATTGGTACACAGGTTCCCCTTGGGGTCTAGTTGTGCAAGATACCTTTTCTGTTCGGATTCGAAAAAAATCTAATATGGCCGCCAGGCAGCCATCTTGGATTTCCTCATGAAACTGTATCGTCATTTCTCAGGAAGTACTGCATGGATCTTTCTCAAATTTGGTACACAGGTTCCCCTTAGGGTCTAGTTGTGCAAGACACCTTCTTCGGTCTGAATCGAAAATCCAATGTGGCCACAAGACGGCCATCTTGGATTTCCCCATGAAACCTTGTTATCGCGATTTCTCAGAAACTACTGCATGGATCTTTCTCAAATTTGGTACACAGGTTCCCCTTGGGGTCTGGTTGTGCAAGATACCTTTTCTGGTCCGATCTGAAAATCCAATATGGCCACCAGACAGCCATCTTGGATTTCCCCATGAAACTTCATCGTGATTTCTCAGGAAGTACTGCAGGGATCTTTCGCAAATTTGGTACATTGGTTCCCCTTGGGGTCTAGTTGTGCAAAATACCTTTTTTGGGTCCGATTCGAAAATCCAATATGGCCGCCAGGTGGCCATCTTGAATTTCCCCTTGAAACATTGTTATCGTGAATTCTCAGGAAATATTTCATGGATCTTTCTGAAATTTGGTACACAGGTCCCATGTGGGACCTAGTTGTGCAAGATACCTTTTCTGGTCCGATTTGAAAATCCAATATGGCCACCAGGCAGCCATCTTGGATTTCCCCATGAAACATTATCGGCATTTCTCAGGAAGTACTGCATGGATCTTTCTCAAATTTGGTACACAGGTTCCCCTTGGGGTCTGGTTGTGCAAGATACCTTTTCTGGTCCGATCCGAAAATCCAATATGGCCACCAGACAGCCATCTTGGATTTCCCCATGAAACTTTATCGTGATTTCTAAGGAAGTATTTCATGGATCTTTCGCAAATTTGGTACATAGGTTCCCCTTTGGGGTCTAGTTGTGCAAAATACCTTTTTTTGGTCCGATTCGAAAATTCAATATGGCCACCAGGTGGCCATCTTGAATTTCCCCTTGAAACATTGTTATCGCGATTTCTCAGGAACTACTGCATGGATCTTTCTCAAATTTGGTACACAGGTTCCCCTTGGTGTCTAGTTGTGCAAGATCCCTTTTCTGGTCCGATTCGAAAATCCAATATGGCCACCAGGCAGTCATCTTGGATTTTCCCATGAAACCTTGTTATCGCGATTTCTCAGAAACTACTGCATGGATCTTTCTCAAATGTGGTACACAGGTTCCCCTTGGGGTCTAGTTGTGCAAAATAACTTTTCTGGTCCGATTTGAAAATCCAATATGGCCACCAGGCAGCCATCTTGGATTTCCCCATGAAACCTTGTTATCGTCATTTCTCAGGAAGTACTGCATGGATCTTTCCCAAATTTGGTACACAGGTTCCCCTTGGGGTCTGGTTGTGCAAGACACCTTTTTCGGTCTGAATCGAAAATCCAATGTGGCCACAAGACGGCCATCTTGGATTTCCCCATGAAACCTTGTTATCGCGATTTCTCAGAAACTACTGCATGGATCTTTCTCAAATTTGGTACACAGGTTCCCCTTGGTGTCTAGTTGTGCAAGATACCTTTTCTGGTCCGATTCGAAAATCCAATATGGCCACCAGGCAGCCATCTTGGATTTCCCCATGAAACCTTGTTATCGCATTTCTCAGGAACTACTGCATGGATCTTTCTCAAATGTGGTACACAGGTTCCCCTGGGGTCTAGTTGTGCAAGATACCTTTTCTGGTCCGATTCGAAAATCCAATATGGCCACCAGGCAGCCATCTTGGATTTCCCCATGAAACCTTGTTATCGTCATTTCTCAGGAAGTACTGCATGGATCTTTCTCAAATTTGGTACACAGGTTCCCCTTGGGGTCTGGTTGTGCAAGATACCTTTTCTGGTCCGATTCGAAAATCCAATATGGCCACCAGGCAGCCATCTTGGATTTCTCCATGAAACCTTTTTATCGTGATTTCTCAGGAAGTACTGCAGGGATCTTTCGCAAATTTGGTACATAGGTTCCCCTTGGGGTCTAGTTGTGCAAAATACCTTTTTTTGGTCCGATTCGAAAATCCAATATGGCCGCCAGGTGGCCATCTTGAATTTCCCCTTGAAACATTGTTATCGTGAATTCTCAGGAAATATTTCATGGATCTTTCTGAAATTTGGTACACAGGTCCCACGTGGGGCCTAGTTGTGCAAGATACGTTTTTTGGTCCGATTCGAAAATCCAAGTTACGCTTCAAATTAATACGGTATTCCCGATTTGTGACGTTGCATCACAAGAGTCGGCGGATCAAACTGTGGGACATATTCTATATATTGACTATAGAGAATATCCACACCTTCACCTTCCATATCAAGGAGTTCAAATAATTCGGAATTAAAATGTATTTCTTCAAATTTTAAATCAGTTTTCTTTAGTCCATGCAGTTGTAAGTGAACTGCCCCATCCTTTCGTCTGCCGGCGGGTCGGCTACATGAAGGAACGTCACTCTTGTGACTCAACGTCACAACTCGACAACTGTAGACTACTGCATGTTTCGATCCAAGGGAGATAATCTGGATTCAGGCACTTTCGAATGTTTCAACATTACTGCGCGGACCAGATCCCTTCAGTATTAAGTTTTGTACCATCTTACTATTTTCGAGCATGGTATCTTAAAAGAGATAACTCAAACTAGCCCAGTAAACAGAACAGAATTAGCATTCGTTCCAAATTATAAAATCTTAAGTATGTTTCATAGCTCATGCCAAAGTGTCAAAGAGATTTGTCTTCGCTTCCAGTACCCAATGATGACACGTGCAAAAAAATAAATTAATAAAAAATACTACAAAACGAAGATGAAGGATCCTCCCTACATGTACATTCTCTTGTATTATAACAACCGACATATGTACAGTTTCTAGAAATCTTGAAACTCCTGAAACTTAGATTATATCTGGGTGTTTTTGAGTGTCCCTTTTTCGTTATTTTTCGCTCAGATTCGAAATTCTGGAAACAAAATTACAAATCAATCGTTTGTTCTCTTAGTAACAATGGACAAAAAGATCCTCTTGTCATTAGCTTACAATTATCGGACAATGGTGGGCGCCAAGATCCTTCAGGATCTCTCGTTGGATAAATTCAAAGAAAAGTTATTCATCACCACCAGGCAGCTAGACAAGTCTAATTTTGAAACTATAATTTACCAGTAAACATGTGGCCCAGATGGGGATCCAATGGTGGCTGCATGGGGTACCCCAGTTAGATGGTTTATAAGTGAGTAAACAAATGAGTGCAGAAGATATCAATTTTAAGGATCTCTTGTCAATTGGAATTTTTGCCCATTTTGTGCCTGATTAGTCTAATGGTTTTTATTATACGCCCGCCAAAAGGCGGACGTATTATGTGATGGCGGTTTCCGTCCGTCTGTCCATCCGTCTATGCGTGTGTCCGTCTGTCCATCCCTCGTGTCCGGTCTATATCTGGGACAGTTTTCTATCTACAGTTCTAATTCTTGGTGAGTGGATACCCTATGGGGAGACGATGTGTCGTGTACCAAAATGAAGGTCAAGGTCAAAGGTCACTGGCCTAAAAAACAGGAAATCACTGAAGTGTTCGTGTCCGGTCTATATCTGTGAACGTTTTCTATCCACAGTTGCAATTTTTTGTGAGTGGATACGCTAGGTGGAGACGATGTGTCGCGTACCAAAATTGAGGTCGCGGTCAGAGGTCAAAGGTCACTGTTGCTTAACATCAGGAAATCATTGATCATTGACAGTTTTCTATCTACAGTTTTAATTTTTGGTGAGTGGGTGCCCTAGGGGGGAACGATGTGTTACATACGAAATGTAGGTCGAGGTCAGAGGTCAAAGGTCAGTGTGACGAAAAAATCAGGAAATCATGAAAAATTTCTAATTTTCTGTGAGTGAATTCAATAGGGGGAAATGAGGTGTCGCATAGCAAAATATAGGTCAAGGTCAAAGGTCACTGACCCAAAAATCAGGAAATTATTAAAAATAACATTTCTTTGTGTGAGTAGCTACATTAGGGGGACACAATGTGTCACATATCAAAATGTAGGTCAAAGTCAAAGGTCAAGGTCACTTTACCCCAAAATCATGAAATTGTTAAAAATCATGATTTTTTTAGTCCATTGAGAAATTACGGGTAGCCGTTTTGTCATGTACCAAAATTTAGATCCAGGTCAATAGTCAAGATCACTGTGACACCAGAATCAAGGTCAAAGGTCAGTGTGACCTAAAAATCAGGAAATCATTAAAAATTACTAATATTTGGTGAGTGGATTCAATAGGGGGAAATGAAGTGTCGCATACCAAAAATTAGGTCAAGGTCAAAGGTCAGGGTAACTGTGACCCCAAAATCAGGAAATCATATTTTCATATGCATGTCGAAGACGAGGTCATGTAATGCGATGTTGCGTTCTGTCCATTCATCCATTAACATTTGTTGTCCATGCGATATCTCTGGTTTCAAGGTATGGAATGGTACCAAACTTTGAGTATACCTTACTCACATGGCAAAGAGGAGCCATACATTTTGAGATCAATTTGTCCAAGGTCAAAACTGAATCAAGTGTAGCTGACCATATGTGTTAGGTTGGAATATTCAGAGTTCTCTCCCCTACATGTATATGGCAGTCATCCTGTGGAGTTATCTCCCATATTTGAAAAAGCTACATTTAGTTAAACTGTTGTGAAATAAAAACCATACATTTAGTAATTTAACGGGGAGAGGGGTCCTTTATGAACTTCATACCTCTTTATTAACTCAAGAACAAAGGTTTACTTCATCACTTCTTTCTTCATGAAAAATTATCTTGTCTGAAAGGAATCCGTTTGCAGGAAAACTACTATTTTCTTGTGTTTGACTATTGTCGATTTCAGTCTGGGATATGTGAGCTCTCGGCTCTTGCTTCAAGGTCAACTAGTTACCAAGAGTTAAGCTCGTTTTAGTTTATCATTCAAGATGTTATATATGTTACATTCTCAGAAGCACAAAATTGTAGGCTAGCTACCAATTGCTATCAAACAACCTTGACATTTGGACCAATGTTATTCCAGATACACGGGCGTATATTGAAGCCCCTTGGGCTCTTGTTCCCATTTGTTTGATTCCCATTTCTCAGACGTTGTCTAAGCTGCAAATGATCTTGTAGCTGTGGATGCACGCCAGAGGACAGGGCTGAAAACAAGCCCCATGTAATAACATTGTTGATGAATGTGCTATGTGGAGCTGTGGAAGTGAACACAGTTTAATTGCTTTCCGTTATGAAAGATAAGACCCTCATTAAGATATGTGTTTGTCAAGTTTATTTTATGTAGTTATCTAAGCTTCATAAGCAATTTTCTAAAAAAAATTCTGTAGTTTGGCACTTGTCCATCAAGTAACACTTGTAACAAGCACATGCTCACAGTGAACACATACTTGGAAGCAATTTTCTTGCCTAATTGAGATTTGTAAGATGATGTAAGTTCCATCCTCTGATTACAGTATAATCTTGTTAGCTCCACCAGCATCTGCACTAGGACAGCCATACTGTTACACCATTCAATTGTACATGGATATATTGTTGGTGAAATTTTGGTTCAAATATTTCTGCGCCATTTGGCAACCACATGTATTGTTTGTCTTTAGGTTGAGGGTTATGTAATTGCGTTGTTATTTTCCCAGATGACATTGTGTTGAACTTTGAAAATTCCAAGTATAATTTGGACAAGTTGATCATGTGGTCATCGTAAACTACTCTTCTTAACAGTTAAATTGCAGACCTGCACAAGCAAGCTTTTCCAATCACGGATCTGATTGGTCCTGATCAGAAACAGCTTTGGCCAGTCTGGAGAATATGGACTACTGTATGTTGGCTTGACATACATGTATGAAGAAGGATGAAATGAGCTTAGTTGATTTTTTGTGTGTTGTATCATTACAGACAAACTACTCAACCACGGAAGACAAGGCAGCTTTGTGCATACAGAGACATCTACGAGGCTTCTTTGGGAGGAAACAATACCTTCAACTATTACTGAACCAGTTTGAGCTGGTAAGTTTATTCTGTTTGTACTTCAAACTCTCAAACTCCTGGCAACGAGAAATCTATTGATTTCCATGCATGTTTGTCTGGCTGGCTGTCTTTTGGTGATATCTCCAGGGTGTGGATTGTGACCAAACTATGGGTATATCTTACATGTATACTGAGAGAGAAGAAAATCCTGTTTATTTTGATGTCAGAGGTCAAAGGTAGATTATCCCGTAAAAGCTAAGTCCGTTACAAGGCAAGCTAAGTCCGTTACAAGGCAAGCTGTATTTGGGGAAACCCTTTGATATCAAGTTAGACATGACCTTACCTGCAAATTTCTTTTTGCCAAATAATGCAACGTGGACGCATGTTTTTGATCAGTGAAAACTAGTTAAAATTTGGTAATTACTCTCCTATTTAAGAGAAAGGACCATTAGAAAGGTTTTTATTAAATTGATAAAATCGATATCCTAATGGATATTTTGACAAGTTTTAAGTTGAAAAGATTTCAGGTATCACCAATTAGAAATATTGAAGAAATGAAAGCAGAGTACTGGGTTGTGCCTCACTGCTCACTTTATCTGAGACTGACATGGAAGAAGGCGGATTGTTACACAAAAATTATGCATCTAGATGCAAGTCAGTACTAAAATTTACTTCCTCTGTCTACTCTATCTCCATCAAATCTGGTCAATTGTTGTATGGGTGCAGGGATTCATAGACGTCCATTCTTACTACCGTTAAACGGTAGTAAGAAAATGTCAAAAACTGAATATAGACAGCAAAAAACTCAAAAGTGTACGTTTTGGACAAGAAATACTCAAATGTTTTTGACAAAAACTCAATACTCGAAATGGTGCAAATTATTTCAGTGATGTGAAAATCATCGCCAATCCTTCGACAATTTGTCTTCGAACGTTTGGGGATTTCCAGTTCTAGAAATAATTTCCGTCTCCGCGAGTTCTTGCCGATTATACCTCACCATAGGCTCTCAGTTACTTTCAATACTCGACGGGAAGCAAAAAATACGGTTTCGGTTTCGGGACCGGGAATTGCCAATTCAATGACTTTGCATAATCAGAATTCGTTAGCCAATGAGCATCAAGAAATTACCGGGGCCGAGGTAAATATAGCTCCACGAGAGGTGCAGCGGTCGAAATAACGCCTGTCGCCGACAAGTCATTTTTTCAAGTGACAACTAAATTAAAATTCCACCTGTCGCCGCGACAAGTAACTATTCTGTCCTAAAAATACTGAATTCCGAGCTAATACAGGCCTAACATGACTGAATTGTCTTCCTGGAAACAGTTGTTGAGTTTCGTTTTATTTACATCGGACATTCTGTTCACTTCGTCATTCATCCCGCTGCCATACAACACGAGAGCTCCGGTACATCAAACTCCATGCAGGATTAACACTCGATTTGCACACGATCCGCTTGAAAGGCAAAACTAATGGATAAAGTAAACGAATTGACTGGCACGATCTAGCGCAATTGGCCTATATTTCTATCGACTATTCATGCCTGGCAACTTCAAGTCGAAAATGAAATCAGAACAAGGTGATTGATTCTTACGTTTTATTTCGGAGAATAAGAGCTCAATAAAACTTCGTCAGTGAGTATTTTGATCGGAAGAAAATCGTGCTTGTCAACACGGGCAGCTAACGTGAACGTTGCGTTGCCTGTGCCGATTTTTACTTGCTCCAGACAAGCGGACAAGCGCTAACGTCTAACACTCGCGAGTTCATCGAGTGAATGCAACAACAACAACAATGATTTTGCTTGATAATTTGTCAGAACAATTCAACATTTTCATTTGGGAACTCAGTTCATTTTTGGGGGGGTAAAACTCAATTTCAAAATTTCCCAAAAACTCAATTTTTCAAAGTCGAGTTTTTAATCTGGGTAACCCACAAAAAAGTTGATAAAACCCTCCTACTGTTATGACCCTTAAGAAAATATTGTTCCAGCAAATTTAATCTCATAATTGAACGTTCTGTTGACATTTTACTTTGAACTTCCTAATAGTGGAACAGTCTGGTGGCAGAAATGAGCCCACTGAGTTAACATCAGGGAGTAAGGACATTCATCTTGGCAATGCAGAGCTAAAGGAAGGAGACAAATTTGTCACTGTCATAAATGTCTCGCGATCGAAAAAAAAACGTGTGTTCAAATTCTCCAATGCATGGAAAATGGAGAGACTGGTTGGAATATATGATGAGAGTATGGTGAAAAAAGTTTCAGTAGGAGTGACAAGCTGAAGTACCAGGGTGACAAGTAAAAAAAATAGTTACCTGTCACAGTGACAAGTAATTCTCAAAAAACATTTCGACCCCTGGAGGTGGCGGGATTTATTGACAGTTCCTTTGTTCTGAAGTTCGACGGCGACCATGCGATGGACGTAAAGTAGAAGTCCGAGTTCAAGACATCATTCTGCTTGACAGCTGCTACATCTTACGTGAAAATCCGCTGATGATGTAAGGATTTTATAGCGTCTCTTGCAAGCGTTATATGATAATTATCTTTGAATGTTTATGATAGTTTGTGATCTCTTACCGCTGTTGTTGTTGCTACAAACACGAGGTCCAAAAAAATGAAATCTATTAAAATAAGTGAGCAAGTTACAATACAGAACATGTGGGTTTTTTTGTCATTCAGATGACCATTATCCAAATCACCATTATCCAAATCACATTAGATAGCTCACCTTATTACTACAGAAACTATTTGTTCATATCTTAATTGGTAGGGTGGTAAAAACATTCAAAAACTCAATATCAACTTGTGGGTCGGCCGTAAAAACTTGGAAAAACTCAATTTGAGCATAAAAAGAATTCAATATTTTATATTGGGTAGTAAAAATTTGGACTTCTATGAATCCCTGGGGTGTTTTATTGCAGCCACATCTCAATATTGAACAATATGTAGTATCGGTGAATAGCTGCAATATATGCTGTTTGCTGCACATGGATAGAAATACGTTTACCACTGACATGATTGATGTTCGCTAACCACTATGTATTGTATAATAGACTGTTCTCCAGTTAACTTGATTGTCATTGATCACACATCCCTCATTCAGTTTGTGATAGGATCACATCAAGATAGAACTATTTGGTCATAAAAAAGAACCTCATTGATTTTCTGTGGTAACATGAATAGGTTAAGAGTATACAGGTGTAATATCATCTAATTCATCTCTAGCTCTCTTGTATGCTTGTGTAAGATATAAGGATGGTGTGTATACTGTAGAATTACTAATAATCCACACACCTTCATAGCATTTAATAACTTTAAAATCATGTACTTCAAGTTATATTGTATTCCCCCACAGTTAAACTGCAGATATATGCTTCATATATGGAATGCCTATTAACAAAAAGTTCCATTTTCCCCAAATTTTCATCTCTTGGTAGAATTACTAATGAATGTTCTAATAATTCAATCACAAAAAATGCATTAATTTTCTCGCCTGAAAACAAAAAGGTGATGAAATGATACAAAGCTGGACCTAATCTATTTTGTTTCCCCCACTAATAAGGTAATCAAATTTATGGTCACCAATCAGAATTTGAAGCAACATCTGGAGTATTTCATGTTGATAAGGTGCTGTAATTACCAGAGTATTTACCATAAACTTTTAAGGGAACCATTGTGAAAGGATGTAAAACAACAGCTAGGATTGGCTATAGGTCACAAGACTTGTAGATAAACAGCCGGGTTCCCACTGTCATGGAAAATACTGGAAAGTCATGGAATTTGAAAATTAATTTCCCAGGCCTGGAAAGTCACGGAATTTTGTCTCATGTCATGCAATTTTGTTGAAGGTCATGGCAAACATTCCCATTGAACTTTCATGAGTTAGATTGTGTGAATTCTGGCCTTATGTTAGAATAAGAGAATCTTCTCTTTCTTTCACTTTATTGAATTTTCTTCACACCTTGTTAACTCTTTCCCCATTAGACTTGTGGGGAATTTTCTCTCTCTGGCCCATAATAGATTTGTAATGGCGTAGGTCTTCAACCCATGGACTCATTTCAAATTTCATACTTCCCCCAGCGATGTAAAATATCCCGTTTTATGTCCCATGTCATGTGGAGAAATATTTACCAATGGTCTCCCACAGACCCATTCTGCGTAATTTGCCTTTTGGCAGGAGTAAATAAAAATTTGAAACACCCAATTAAGATTAAAATTTAAGTTGAATACGATACATGTACCATGTGTAATGGATGACCTAGCTCAATATCACTGGGATGACCTCAATTTTTGACCTCAATTTTTCACGAGGTCATCCAGTGGATGATCTGGAAATCCTGAACATTTTGACCCCTGTACATGGGAAACAGTTATAGACTTGGAGACCTACTCTTCTTATAACTGTTACACTTGAAGTACATGGAAAACAGTTATAGACTTGGAGACCTACTCTTCGTATAAGTGTTAAGGCTGCCGCATAGCGCACAGCCTTATTGCATCAGCTTGGTCTCATGGGGGCAAAAATTGCCTTGTCCGCAAGATTGCGAAAAAACAAAGCAGAGTTGAGACTTACCGTCACAGGGCCAAATGTGGAGAAGATATTGAACTAGAAATTCGTAAAAATTTGGGCTGTCTCAGATAAACGGAAGTCTGTCTTTCAAGCCCAAATTGTTAGTATAAAATTCTGAACCGGAAGTTCAAAATCCAAAATCCAGGAAGAAAAACTGCGCGGAAACGTCTTTGCGCATACTGCAAAATGGGCTCTCGCGAAACTTTTATGAGAGCTGCTTGAAAGTGATCTCCCTTTATGTAATTGATCTGCTCGTTGAGGGCGCTGTGGTTAGCGAATGCTTGAAAAGCAAAACTAATGGATAAATATAAAGAACTGCACCAGATTGACTGGCACGATTGTTCAGCCTATATTACTATCGATTGTTCATGCCTGGCAACATTCGATAAATAAACGGAACTAAACCAGAACAAGCGGAGTGATTCCTACGTTTTATCGTTGCGGAGAATAAAAGCTGAATAAAACTTTGTCACAGAGTATTTTAATCGGAAGAAAATCGTGCTTGCCAACACGGGCAGCTAACACATGAACATGAACGTTGCGTTGCCCGTGCCGATTTTGACTTGCTCCAGACACGCTAACGTAGCCCTCGCGAATTGAGCTAGTAAAAACAACAACAACAACAACAATTATTTTGCTTGATTATTTGTCACGACAATTCAACATTTTCATTTGGGAACTCGACTTATCTCTTGAAGAAGTCAAACATATCCACTATAACACAATTTTTTTTGCGCGTATTTGGCGCGCATTTTCCCATCGATAAAAAACTCAATTGTTTGGGGCAAAACTCAATTTCAAAATTTCTCAAAACTTCAATTCTCCAGAAAAATTCTGGGTTACCTAGATGAAAAAGTGGGAAAACCCCCTGCTGTTATTATGCCCCCCCTCTAACTAGAGGGGGGGCATATAGCGATCGCTTTGTCCGTCCGTCTGTCCGTCTGTCTGTCCGTCCGTCTGTCCATCCGTCTGTCCGTCCGAATTTCTTGTCCGGGCAATATCTCGGTTAATATTTGATGGACAGGATCGAAACTTGCATGGAATGTGGCCAGTGGCTCGTAGTTGTGCAGCGTGGAGTTTTTTCCGAGTTCCGGTATAATTTTCAAGAGTTATGGCCCTTTTTCTGAAATCTCTGTGAATGGGACTTGTCCGGGCTGGATCTTGGTTAATATTGTATGGACAAGTATGAAATTTGCATGATATGTGGTCAATGACCCACAGTTGTGCAGCGTAAAGTTTCTCCACGTTTCACTTATATTTTCAAGAGTTATGGCCCTTTGTTCCTGAATTCTCCGTGAATTGGGACTTGTCCGGGCTGGATCTCGGTTAATATTGTATGGACAATTATGAAATTTGCAGGATGTGTGGTCAGTGCCCTGTAGTTGTGCAGCGTGAATTTTCTCCGCGTTTCGCATATATTTTCAAGAGTTCTGGCCCTTTTTTCTTCAAATCTTTGTGAATTGGAACTTGTCCGGGCTGGATCTCGGTGAATATTGTATGAACAATTATGAAATTTGCAGGATATGTGATCAGTGCCCTGTAGTTGTGCAGCGTGAAGTTTCTCCACATTTCGCCTATATTTTCAAGAGTTATGGCCCTTTTTTCTTCAAATCTTTGTGAATTGGGATTTGTAGGGCTGGATCTCGGTTAATATTGTATGAACAAGTATGAAATACGCATGATATGTGGTCAGTGACACATAGGTGTGTAGCGTGAAGTTTCTCTGTTTTCGGTTATATTTTCAAGAGTTATGGCCCTTTGTTTAAACCTAAGTGAATGGGATATATTTATTTGTCCAAGCTGGATCTCAGTCCATAACTGATTTGAACCAGGAAAATGGCTATATTATATGTTATTCTACATTCCAAAGCAGACAACATAGGTCCTGAAGTATGAAATTGCCCCCAAAACAGTGAATTGGGTACAAAATTCACTGATCGTTTCATAATTTCACCACAATATAACTGGCAACCATCTTGCATCGAAGCATCGTATTATCACTTGTTGCTTGATATTTGGAATATGTATTATGTGAGACATGGCAAAAAAGTGACTGAAACAGAATTTTTATAATTATCCAAATTAGGCCTCCACCAACCAATAAAGAACAGAACAATGGCGGGGCAGTGTCGGATTAAAGTGGAAGGGGGGGCATACAATTGAGCAATCTCTGATTGCTTCCTTCCTGTGTGATATTTGAGAAAATATTGTTCCAACAAATTTAATCTCATAATTGAACCTTTTGTTGACATGTTACACTTAACTCCCTAAAAGTGGAACAGTCTGGTGAGAGAAATGAGCCCACCGAGTCAACATCCATCTTAGCTTGCTGAGGGCATTTCACGTTTCAGTTAACACTGCCCTTAGCTTAACGCTATGATTCGGCATGTATTCCACACAGTGCCACCTCTCAGCTGCAAAGGACATATTTCTGGAGGGACATAATCCTGTTCGAAAGTTGTTCCTGAAGCATCAAGTCACATGCCCGCCGCATTTAAATGAGCTAATGAAATTATCTGTATTTAAATATTTTGACCTGGGCATCTCAGACATGTCGGTCTCACTTGAGTGCAGAGGCTGGGAGATTCTATGCGAGACAAAAACGAAGTTGTGCAAATCAGCTATTTTAGTTCTCACTCTAATGGTGCATGCTTCTTTGTTTTTCTGAAGAAATCATATTACAAACAACCTTACCTATTTCAAAAAAATAAAATTGGCGACAGTTCACAGGAAAATGATATGCTTTTTACCCCTCGGCCATTTTGGCCTCGGGGTATTGTCGTTGCCATGTACGTCCGTCCGTCCGTCCGTCCGTCCGTCCGTTAACGCATTCTAAGCAAAACCGCTTGAGACACAACCACCAAATTTTGTACACTTATTTATATAGTGCTAAATCAGGCGCCTATTGAAATTGGCTCCCCTCGGCCCATATTTTACAGAGTAATGCCCCTTTACAGATATAGTAATTTCTATTTCTGTCCTATATGCTTGAATGTAACCAACTATATCTACAGAACTGTGTTCGATATAGCTATTATATTTTGAAAACTTGCCTCGGCCCTTATTTTACAGAGTTATGCCCCTTTTCGGTTGCAGTTATCTTTGATTTTGTGATATATGCTTGAATGTAACAGTTATATATAATTAACTGTGTTTGGTACAGCTACTAAATTATGAGGAAACTTTTTTATCCAGTTATATTCTAGATACCTACAAAAACAATAGTTGTCTCGGCCCGTATTTTATGGACTTGCATGTATGCCCCTTTCGGATGTAATAATCTCCGATTTTGTGATCTGTAGTTGAACGTACAAGTTATATCTGAAGATCCGTGTTCAGTACAGGTGCTAAATTTTGGAAACTTATTTGTCTACTTGTATTCTTACCCCTCGGCCATTTTGACCTCTGGGTATTGTCGTCGCCATGTACGTCCGACCGTTACAGTACCGCATTTTAGGCAAAACTGCTGGAGACACAACCACCAAATTTTTAACACTTATTTATCTAGTGCTAAGTCAGATGCCTATCGAAAGTGGCTCCCCTCGGCCCATATTTTACAGAAGTATGCCCTTTTACAGGTATATTAATTTCTGTTTCTGTCCTACATGCTTGAATGTAAGTAACTGTATCTGCAGAACTGTAATACTTAGCATGCTTAATTCTATACTACATACACTGATCTGTTGATACATCCATACACTGCAGATTGTAAATTACCTTTAGCTTGATCATCCCACATAGTTCTATCTCTTCCCCAATTCACACTACACATGGGTCTAAATCACTTGGGGAAAGCCGAGGGGTTTTGATTACATCAATCTCATGTTATTTTGTGATAGGGGCATTTCGAGGCCCACCAAGGGATCATTTCAGTCGATGGCTTTATGGAGGTTTGTCTTCGTTTTATGAATGTGATTGCGCCGTTGTCGGATCTCACGGGACCAATCAGATGTGACCAATTGGGAAATGCCATATCTCTGCATGGCTATGAGCAGAAGTTTCTACGTATGATCGTGCCATGCGTTAGGATGATGATCAATATCATGAAGTGAGGACATTGATCTTGGCAATGCAGAGCTAGAGGAAGGAGATAAATCTGTCAGTGTCATCAACGTCTCCCAATCTAGAGAAAACAAAACATTAAAAAATACGTGTGTTCAAATTCTACAATGCCTGAAAAAAATGGAGAAACTAGTTGGAATACATGAAAGTATGATAATAAAAAAAAGTTTCAGTAGGGGTGACAAGCTGAAGTACCAGGAAGACAAGTAAAAAAAAATTAGTAACTTCGGATGGTAACTTTCAAAAACCTGAACGGATTCTTTGCAGATTTGGTATGTGGATAACTTTGCACAGTACAGGCCTCGAAATTTGGCGCAAACGAAACGATCGTTCGCGTGTCGGTTACGCAAATCTGAAATGGCCAGAACGAAAAATCGGTTACGTGAATGCCGTTCTTGGACATATGTTCTGGTAACAAAAGTCCCAACCTCTTCTCTGTCTGTCCACTGTGCAAACTTTAACCACATGACGTGTGTCTTTCAGCATGTTTTAAAAGCGAAACTAAGTCGCAAACTCGGCCCTGTCGGTGTTGAATTTGTAGACAACCACGTGGCAGGCGTCTGTCTGTCAGCTTGCACAGACTGTTTTGTCTATCCTGGGTTCAGGGCCGGCATACTATTATGTAATAAACCAATAGCGGCCAGGAAACAGCTTTGTCAAACTAGAACGAGTTGGAAGGGTTACCCGCAAGCCTCCTCGCTCCAAGGTGGTTGCTCCGTGGGGCGCTCTTCACAGAGCTAGCAGCAGAGGTGGCATGCGGAGCTCCTCATGGAGGAATTATCTCGGGAGCGCGGAGCTTGCGGTTAACACTCGTTGTCACTTCCGCCATCTCTAAATTTGCAGGCGGCGTGTTCAACTTCTTTTCAATCAGGATTTTAATGGAATCACAAGGAAATTGCGAATGAATTATACAGTCAGAATAGCCAACCATGAATGGTGGAAGCGATTTACATTTACGTGTGCAATCCCATTCCCGTATGTTAACTCATTTGTCTGTTCAGTTGCTGCCCACGTGCTGTGGACAGTCTTTTTTTTTCACTCGTTGACGGTACACTGTTGTAATTACGTAACCGTTTTGCGAAACCAATTGGTTACTTAAAAATTAACATCGTAACCGAACAATAGGTTACGATTTTTCGGTTACGTCAATGAACCAATTTTCGAGGCCTGCAGTATATCATTCAAGATTGCTTTCCATGCTGGGTACTGAATGTTAAGGTTCCAAGCCAAATCAGTAGTTTCAACGTCGGTGGACTTCAGACGCTCTGGTTTTCATTAAAATCTTCTCTGAAGCATCAAATTAATTAATGGAATAAATTATCAAATTATTGTACTTCGTACATTTCATCCTGTTATGACTGTCAAAGGTAACTAAAGCATAACCTATACACATGATCAAATAACACAACCTATACACATGATCAAATTTAGGAAATAGGAAAAACTATGTATTTCTAAAGATCACAGTCAAACATCAAAACCATAAAATCACACAGATAACGGCAGCCTTTCGAAGTCCACGAGTTCTAGTTACACTTGAAGTACATGGAAAACAGTTATAGAATATAGAAATATAGAATTAGATACCTACTCTTGTTATGATGCGATATGCAGGGTGAAAGACGTTTCCATCATTTGTCTATGTCATAAAGTGATTACGATGTAAAAACATCGGAGTAAAACAGTGTCCTTAATTTCTTGCTTACAAATTTTGTAATACTATATCTGGGTTTGTGTATAATATCTCATGTTCATCTGTTAAGTTACATGTTCAGGTTAATAGGTTGATGATTTATCTTCTCTCAGACAGAATCAAGCACTAATTATTTGAACATATTTCCAAGGGTTATTTTCCCTGTATTGGAGAAAGTACATTGATTAATCTTGTGAACACAACCTGTGTTTAATACCAGATAATGAGATCTGTAGTCAGCATGCCTAAATCTCAATGTTATCTTTTCTCTCAAATCCTCAATGTTAGAAATGTGATTTCTTTCTATATTATGACTGATGAAAATTAATTGATAATGAGATTAGGGAATGTAATTAGAGACCTATTATGTTTTGAATATCATAAAATAACATTCAGATAACACCACCTTACTTTTCTATTCAACCCGGATGATTCATTGAAGGGAAGTCTGGTTTCTAAGGTTTGATTGAATATATTAAGACAGCCTGGGTTATACTTTAATAGGGTGTCCAGGCTTCACGTTTGTCAGTAAACTGATTGCATCATGTTGGGAGGTAAATTGAATTCTGCGTGGTTTCCCTGCCGCATCGCTTGGTCCAATTTCTGGCTCTTTTCAATGCATGCCGAAAAATCAATCATGTCTGACTAAACTGCTTTCTCAAACTTTTCGAAGCAGTTCCTTTGTATAAAAACTCTTTTTTTTGCGTTACCGAAGCTGTATAATGACACTGGCATACAAGCTTAATTGTGTGATGTTATATATGGTGTTACCAAAGCTTGGCTCAGTGCACTGATTTTTCATTGGAGCTCACTGGAGCTGGTATAAGTTCAGTCTCTGTTATTCAGCATGTAGTCTTACATAATTGGTCTCGTTCAGGAACCAGAATTCTGTTATTGCTTTCAGCTAAAGGATAGAAACTAATTACTTTCTATACATGTAGCACCATTTTTATCGCAGCTTTTTTTAAAGGAAAGTTTGTTTGAAATCACAGAACGCCAATAGTCAAGGAGTTACACAGAACATTTAGAGATACATAATTTAGGTAAAACTTAAGTTGTTGAAGAGTTTTCTCCAGCTGACATGTATAATCATGCAGGTTGCTTATCTGGAAAGCTAAATGTCAACTGTCTAAGCCTTGCTGCCTCCTTCTCCTTCTCAACTAACTAGTACATACATCATACGCTGTTTCTAGGTGATACAAACAGATATTATCAACCAATATTCATATTTTCTCACTACATGTAGGTCAGGGCTTGCAAATTCCTGCAAATTTAAATTCCTGTAATTTGAGCAAAATTTGACAAAATATAAGATGACTTTCTATTATGTGACACATTGTGGTTTCTGATAGAGACATGTGATACATGTATCTGGCAGTTAGAAACAACAACGTATCATGTGATACATGTATCTGGCAGTTAGAAACAATAACGTATATTGTGATACATGTATCTGGCAGTTAGAAACAACAATGTATCATGTGATACATGTATCTGGCAGTTAGAAACAACAACATACCATGTAATACATGTATCTGGCAGTTTTAAAGCACTTGATTGGTCAGTTGAAATTTTCAAACAAAAATGTGATATTTTCATTGCCTTGCTAAACTAAGTGGAAGAAAATCCAGCCAATCAAAACACTTTCTATAAAGATTCATTGTGAGAATCTGTCTGGATTCCCATACATTGTGATGATAATCAAGGCCTGTCTTAGCTTTATACCAGGTACCATCTTTATCTGTGCACATTTAAATATGTCTGACATCTGCTGGGCCGGCCTAACTGGATGGACCTTTGCTTGTACATGATCTGTGATCACTGTATAATAATACTGATTGTGTTGATTAACATGTGCCAGTACTATTGTGATGAAGACTTAACATGGGTAATCATGGACCAAGCCAGTCCAAGCAACAAAAACCTGCTTCTATTTCCTGGATAGCCAGGATCCCCAGTATTAGCAGACAAGTTGGATCTATCGACAACAGGCTATTGCTTACAGATAATGTTGTGTTTCTGGAGGGGAGGCAGCAAATGAGAGGGCGCTGTGGGACGGGGGACTGTACTGTGACATTTGTCAGGAAAACATGGTAAATGTCAAGAGCTAATATGTGCTAGTACTTCAAATATAGATGTGCATAATTGGTCTTCATGTATTTGTGCTCATCTAAATTTCAATCTTTTAATATGAAATGTCAACTGATATGTGATATGTTTACCCTGTAGCCTGTAGCTGGTGAATCCATCATCTAGTCCCTGCATACATGTACTGTATACTAACTTATTATTGATATATAGATGTTAGCACAAACTGTCTGATAAATGAAAATAAACCCATCATATATATCTTTTTCAAGCCAGTATGAACCAAAATGTATGATATAATCTTGCCAGTATAAGCTCAAATCCGATATAAACTTGTTGCCATTATTTCAAATCTAATATAAACTTGCTGCCACTATAAGCTCAAATCTGAGCCAGTATAAGCTCAAATCTCATACATACCCACGGTCAGTATCACACTATAATTAGAGAAGTGTGTGTGAGTTTGTTCTCCATGCACTCTCATACCGCTGGACGGAATCACTAGAAAATCAAGTCATCCTCGGAGTGCACCAGGTAGAGTTTTTATCTCATTTGAACATCCCTGGTCACAAATTTGAGACTGGCCATGCCCAAATTCTGCTTTCGTAAGTTATATTTATATTTTCGATTGATCATGTAAAGTGAGTGGAGAGCCTGTGTGGTGTACATATATATACTGAGGCTGTATGTAGTATGTCCAGGATTATAAAGTGCAGGCATTTGATCTCGTATTCAGTAGCTAGCCATCGTCCAAGTTGTGTTTTCCGTTGTTATAGTTATATCTATGATAGACCACATGAAGTTGAAAAAGTGTATAGATAAACACTTTCTAACCAAGTCTAAGAAATTATGAAATTACAGACTTCTTTTTACCCCTCGGCCTCAGGGTATCGTCATTGTCATGTTCATCCATCCATCCATATGTCTGTTTGTCTGCCCGTCCCTCGTGCCATCTCTCGTGCCGTCCGTCCAAAATTCGTTTCCGGGCAGTAAGTTGAAAAGCGCTCATCAGATTCTTCTCAAATTTGGTATGCATACACCATGCCATGAGATGTCACTTGGGATTGTCACAGGTGGTAAAATCCGAAATTCATTTCCTGGTAATAACTTGAGAACCACTCATCAGTATGCATATAATATACCATGAGATGTCGCTATGGATTGTGATTCGCCCACTTGTGCCTATAAAGATGGCGCAACTGGTGGCAAAATCTGAAATTCGTTCCTGGACAATAACTTGAGAACCACTCATCAGATTTTTCCCGAATTTGGTATGTATCTACCATGCCATGAGATGTCGATTGGGATTGCGTTTCTCCCACTTGTTCCTAAGGTGGCACCACCTGGTGGTAAAATTCGAAATTTGTTTCTGGGCAATAACATGAGAACCTTATAGGCTTATAAAAAAGTTTCCCAGTCCAAGACATACTCCACATGAGTTATGTTTCTCGTACCACACCAGCTAGGGTACATATAGGCTACCTGGGGTGGCTCCAGGTTTATCGAAGTAACGTTTGCATAATTATAATAACATGAGAACCACTCATCGGAGTCTTTCGAATGTGGTATGCATATACCATTCCGTGAGATGTTGCTTTGGGCTGCGTTTTGCTCACTTGCGTCTACAGGTATAACCACTTGGTGGCAAAATCCGAAATACGTTTTCTGGCACTAACATGAGAACTGTGGCTCTTTAGATTCTTCTCAAATTGGGTATTCTTATAACATGCGATGAGATGTCACTTGGGATTGTGTTTCACTCACTTTCGCTTGCAGATGGAGTCACCTGGTGGCAAAAACGGAAATTTGCTTCTGGGCAATAACTTGAGAACCGCTCATTGCATGGATTCTTCTCAAATTTGGTATGCATATACCATGCCATGAGATGACACTTAGGATTGTGTTTTGCCCACTTACATCTACACGTGGTGCCACCTGGTGGCAAAATCTGAATTTTGTTTCCAGACAATGGTCTCAAACTTGTTAGGCATATATGCGCTTAGATTGCATTTCGTGCACTTGCGTCTACAGGTGGCACCGGTTCATTTCGGGCGTTGTCTGCAAACCAACATTGAACTTTGCCACCACCATATGGCATCTGTTGGCATTACAGAGCGGGTGCTTATAAGTGGGTGTCCGGTGGGCACGGGTTCGCGTTCCTGTTGCTTCAATGCATTTTGCTGAGAAACAACAGGAACTTGATAATGTGATGTCTAGCACTGTAATATCACTTGTCTTTATTGCACCATTTAAGCATCCTGTCTGTGTCTTGTGTGCTGTCCTCAGTATTTTATAGGGTGGATGGAGCATGTCTGGTTCGATGCTGCTGCAAAGATTTCTTCTTTGAAGCAGCAGGAACACAACTTAGCTGGGTGGTGCTTAGTTGGTGGTGCGATATGACTGAAATAATGTTAAAAGCGACATTGAATCCTATTCACTCACTCACTCACTCACTCACTCACTCAATCAGGGTTACAGGAGGTATCATGTAAACATGTTTGTAGACACAACAAAGAATCCCCACCATCATACCAGCTAATACCTGATGAGTCAAGCAGTAACACATATTTGTACATTTGTATCATTTCAGGAGGAAAGAATGAGATTAGAGAGAACGATGAAGCAAGTTGAAGAAGGTGAACTCCTTGTGCAAAAGTGAGTACACTGTACATGCTGTATACATACATGTATTTATCTCATCATACAGTTACTTCAATTTCATGTCAGAAAGTCATGTTATATACATATCATATATGTATTTTCCACGGACTAATGTACTGGCAATGTGATTGGTCAGTGTAACAGATCATTGATAGATTGGAGTCAATCAAAAGCTACAACCGATTGAGCTACGTTAACTATTGGCAGACAAAGGTATGTTAATTATGACAGCAGAATTTCCAGTTGTATGCCCGCATCAATTCAAGTTTTCCCTGCAGTGTAAAATCTTTCCTGCTACAATAACAAATGATACATGTACAGAGTCTACTTTGAACTGGAAGTTTCTCTCATACCAATTCACGGTCTACACCTTTAATAGTGACTGTTCTACTTCTAGCCTAGCTGTTGTGACTCAAAGGTGTAACTTCAAAGATTTTGTTGGCCATTGAGTTACCAATTGATAGATATTCCATGTTGTTATGACTAATTCACTATGCCCATTCAGAATAGGGTAATAGGGTAATAGGGTAATAGAGTTTGTCGAGTACTATATTTGACCTCTTCTCCCTGTCGTTCGATGACCAAATTGTTGTGACCTTATTGAAAATTACTGCACAATTGTTTTACATTGTTGCAGTAAGAATTGAGATCGGGTCGTACTTCACATTTTATTGTCCCCCGCTACTTAGTAGGGGGGGGGGACTTAGAAACACCGGTGTCCGTAATTCCGTAGTTTCGTAATTCCGTAAGATTTTCTTGTCCGGACAATAACTCGTGAACGATTTAACCGATGAACTTCAAACTTGGGGTGTGCCTTGACATTGGTGAGAGGACGGTTGGGATTGTTTTTCAGCAATGTGCGTAATCTAATATGGCCGCTGTCAGCCATATTGGATTATAAGCAGCTGGATCTTAGATTTTCTTGTCCGGACAATAACTCGTGAACGATTTAACCGATCAACTTCAAACTTGGGGTGTGCCTTGACATTGGCGAGAGGACAGTTGGGATTGTTTTTCAGCAATGTGCATAATCCAATATGGCCGCCATCAGCCATTTTGGATTATAAGCAGCTGGATCTTAGATTTTCTTGTCCGGACAATAACTCGTGAAGGATTTAACCGATCAACTTCAAACTTGGGGTGTGCCTTGACATTGGTGAGAGGATGGTTGGGATTGTTTTTCAGCAATGTGCGTAATCTATTATGGCCGCTGTCAGCCATATTGGATTATTAGCAGTTGGATCTTGTCCGGACCATAACTCGAGAACGATTCAACCAATCTACTGCATATATGTGGGGAGTGCCTTGACATTGTTGAGAGGAGGATTAGGATTGTTTTTCAAGGACGTGCTTAATCCAATATGGCCACCATCAGCCATACTGGATTTCATTGGATTTAAGCAGTTTGATCTTGTCCGGACAATAACTGATCTACTTCAAACTTGGGGAGTGCCTTGACATTGGTGAGAGGACGGTTGGGATTGTTTCTCAGCAATGTGCACAATCCAATATGGCCGCCATCAGCCATATTGGATTATAAGCAGTTGGATCTTAGATTTTGTTGTCCGGACAATAACTCGTGAAGGATTTAACCAATCAACTTCAAACTTGGGGTGTGCCTTGACATTGGTGAGAGGATGGTTGGGATTGTTTTTCAGCAATGTGCGTAATCTAATATGGCCGCCGTGAGCCATATTGGATTATAAGCAGTTGGATCTAGTCCAGACGATAACTCGAGAATGATTCAACCATCTACTTCATACCTGGGGAGTGCCTGGACATTGTTGAGAGGAGGATTAGGATTGTTTTTCAAGGACGTGCTTAATCCAATATGGCCACCATCAGCCATACTGGATTTCATTGGATTTTAAGCAGTTTGCCCTTACAAAAAAATCTTATAGGATCCTATAAGATAAAATCGTATCGGATCCTATAAGATTTTGGCCCAAAATCCTATAAGATTTTTTAATAGGATCCTATAAGATTAAAATCCTATAAGATTGAAATCCTATAGGATTTTTTAATAGGATCCTAGAAATCAGGATCCTATAAGATTAAAATCCTATAAGATTGAAATCCTATAGGATTTTTTAATAGGATAAAAATCTTGTAGGATTTTTTAATAGGATCCTATGAAATTTAGTTATGGAATGGATTCTTAGAAATCTACAGGATATAAAGTTTCTATAGGAATATTTGGATGAGTGATATAGGTCATCTTTTATAGTAACTCCATGAAATACAAAATGCCCCTGTGCTGTAAAATAGTAAATACATCAGAAAATGTATTAGCATAAACATTGCTTGTTTTGGATGTAGCACAGCTATGTTAAAGATAATCTGGTAAATAACTAACGCATAGAAAGAAGAACAAACAAATACATATAATAAATATTTCTTTATTATGTACATGTGCACTTTTGAGATATAAACGGAGGAACATATGAGGGCATCATAATCTCTCCATCAGTTTCCGTACAATTTCTGCTCGCCATTGAGTTTCGACTTCATTGCTTCCCGAATGACTTTCACGGAACTTGGGAATTTCTTCAGGCAGTAGTCTGTAAGAGAATGAAATAATTTGCAGTTAGCCACTGAATATCAATATATTAAATCACAACATTTCAAACTATAAGCTATCAAAAACATGGTCATTGAACTTGGGATTAATTATCAGATGTTTGGAATATTTATGAAGAAAAGTTTTTACCTTGGATGGCTTGATCTTTTCTTGGTCAATTGCAGGCTTAGCCTCTACCTCTCTTGTCGCATTGGGTTTCATCCCTGTCAAAGTATGGGAGGCCATTTCATTCCTCATGAACAATGCACTCATTAGGTCCATGGTCATCTTTCTCGGATGAAATAAAAGATACAAAATGTGTACTGACAATTGGATTGATAATATTCAGTCAGAATGTTAATAGTCATAAATTGCAGAATCATGTTGACAAAGGATCAAATCTCATTGAATTATTATTTACTAAGATTAATTACATTAAATGATTATTTACAAGTGATCGCTTGTTAACCATTAAAAGTCCGTGTCATTTAATATGCATTTTAAGGGTTAGCAAACTTGCAAAAAAACAAATTTAAAATCTTACCAGTAAATATAGATGAGACAATTAGGCCAGTTTTTTTTTATCTCTTGGTTTACGGATATTTTTGTCAGTATTCTAGGACAGGAGGAGGGGAAAAAAAAGATCAACAACATTTTTTTCCTTGTAATCAGGTGTATTTCAGTCGGAGGGAATAAAAAAATAAAATTCCATATAGCACTGTTTTATTATTTGGACATATCTGCATGCAGGCACAGGCCGCCAAAGACCCTTAGATGCTCAGATATGCTATCAGAGCCATTTCCCAGCATCTGAAGAGTCCCAAGATCAAGGTTGACTTTCATCTTTCAAGATAAAATAAAATATCATTTATGCACATAAAAAAATAATAAAATTAGTGGAATTTGTATTTTTTGTAATAAGAGGGGAGGGGGGCATTAATTTTTTTTGTGAAAGGGTCTGGATCACAAATTGTCCGTAGATGAAACCCTGCCACCGAAAATGTAAAAAAAAACTACTTATTTGATCAAATTTATAAAATTATGTAAAAAAATTAAGTTTGGAGAGGGATTGTGATTATTTCCCTATTTATAAAATAATATAAAACTCTTGAAATTTTTAGTTACCGTACTTTATTCTCATGCATGAAAACTTATCACAATTAAAACAGCACTCTTTTACACGACCTGCGAAACAACCCTGTGCTGTGAATATTGTAATGTGAAACTATGAAAGATGTTAAATTCAGTTTTCCTGAGACTCTTATTTGGTTTTGAGTTCTTGTTTAAAATTTATTTACAAATTACAACTCTTGCCCATGTACAATTTAATTTTATCTTATCAATTCAAAGTTTTATTTAAATATGCTACAGTTTCTTTGATTTTACAAAGTAATTCATCTTCCAAGATGGATTGATCTTCTCAGGTTAATTAAATTTAAAGTTAAACTTGTCCTGGTCTTAGTTGGAGTCCAAAACTGATGGGAATCTTACTGCAAATGTTCTTTTTTATTTAAATTCAACATAGTAAATGATCACTTGATTATTTATTTGTTGATTCTTTGTTGCAGAAAAAAAGAGACTTAATGTATTAGCAAATGTTTTTACTTTAACATCAGAAAGAAATGTATAATCTTCCATTGATCCATTTTGATCTTGCGCAAAATATCTTGTTTTCCCCGCGATTTTGACTTGTATGTTTGATCTAGACACGAACGAGTTACCTCCCCTCATTATTCGCGTATTTTAGTATTGAAGGGCAAGTAACTCCGCCATGCGCGGTAGAACCCGGAAATAACAAAATGGCGGAGGCTACAGGAATCGACGCTTTCGAGACGTAAATTGAGAAAAATAAAAGGTACTATCGATGTTTTTCTTTGTTTTAGCGCGAGGTACAATGAAACAAATAAACCAGTGGCGATCCTGCGCGATAACACGGCCGCCAATGCTTATACCCAAGCCGTGGTCACGAAAATTACCCGTGTTTTCTTGTCTTTTTGCCATGCAAATCACGGCTGCACGGCTCGCTGGCTAATACGCTAGGCCGCCCCTACCGCCAGATGTCACCGAGACTATCCAGTCTGTATTCGACGACGTGAGAAGGCGAGCGAGAAGGCTGGGCTGTTTATTTTATTGTTCTTTCGAAGATACTTGATCGGCGGATTTGAAAAAAAAAAAAAGTTCATGATCTGAAAATTTTATTTTTTTTGTACTTTTCGGAAAATCAGGGTCGGCGATTCCGTAAACCAAGAGATAAAAAAAAACTCGCCTTAATGAGAAATCTTCTCAATGGTCAAAATAATTAATTATTTGATAATAGCCTAGGGATTTAGCTGAATAGTCATGATAGTTGAATTTATACTTACATCATCTGACTCGTCATAAACAGGTGCCACTGGAAGGTTTCCTTGTCGCTGCTTTTTTAACTTCTCAAGGATGTTGTTTGGCTCATTCTTCCGGGCATCACAAACTGTCTTGCTCATCTTCTTTGTAGGCTCTCTGATCTCCTGTGGGGAAAACAATTATTACCATATCATATCGCGATTTATTTCGAAAATAAACTCAACAATTTTCAAATCAATTGTGTACTAACTTTAAATATTGAAATAAGCAATGTGAAAATGCAATGCAATGCGTAACCAAACAACCTGGAAATTCTAATAAATGACATTTGACTTCGTTCAGATAATGTGTATGAAAGAATGTACAGTACACGATAACCCCCCCCCCCCCCACCATCACAATTGAAAAGTACATAAATGGGGTACAACACGTATTAAAGGAGTGAACAATGGACGATACTAACCACAATTTGTAGCATCATATAGATCAGCCCTTAGCTCGACAAATTAAAGCATCCCAAGTTCGGGTTGTCAGGAATAGTACATACCACTGGTACATTGGGCCTACCCGGAACTGGGCAAAGCTGTGTTGTAAGTGTATTTGTATTCCTTCGCCAGAGTCCACAGTGAAGCTGTGAACGTCATAATAAAAACATCATTGATAAACTGTTCATTATGGTGGGGTGAGGAGAGATGCAATTTGACAGGACAGGAAGCTCAGACTGTGAAACCGACAGTATGAAATAAAAGCCAGGACTTGAAAGAATCACAAATCAACTGTTATCAATTCATTCATATGTTATGCCAATTTTTTCATGTGAACATCTGAAATGGCTTGACTATTGAAGGTAGAAGGTATACCAGTACAGGAAATGACACAATGAGATTGTAAAAACACCCCCTTCTGGGTTTCTCACATTGAACTGTGCAAAGAGTCACCCAGCATGGTTAATCCCTTACACAATGGACCACTAAGACAAACTGGTCTATTCTTGTGAGGTTGACTGGTTATTTTAATTAACAAAATATACATGTCTGTTCAGCTATTGAAATATATGTTAGACAGCATTTTATATCTAAGGTTAATTACACTGGGCTTAATAAAAGTACATGCCTAACTATCCTACCCATGAGATTAGAGAAAACGAGAAAATCAACCAACAAGCCCTTTCTTTCATAAATCGGTGAGATAAATAAATCTTTCCAAGGCAGTATAATGTTTTGGTTGTTGTATTTACAGTGTAATATACAAACCTGACAAAGTTACTTATATAACTAAAATATATTTTAAACTAGTCCAAAATATTCCAGACTTAACAAATGGAGACTTTAGAATGCTATTTTAGCCTACAAGTTGCAAAAGGTACTTACCATCAATCTGAGTCCGTTCCATCAGCCATATATAATCGGAAATATGACTTTTACTGTCCTCAAATCAGTCGCTATTAATAAAATAACTGCAAAAAAATCTTTCTTGTCTCTGTGCAGCGCCACCTAGTGTGAACAAGCAGAGTTATCTCCCCTCCATTTGAAGTAGAGAGATTTTGTAAATACCATTTAGATTGGGAAACCATTTGAACTGATCAGAAGTTTATTCATTCATGAGAATCTTCAAGTAGTTGAATGATAACAAAACATATTTCATAATGAAATGATGACAATCAAGGTTTAATGGATGTCTGCTGGTGATTTTTTCTTGGCAGCAGTTTTTGCCAGTTTGAGTTAGATTAAGCGACAGGGATTTCCTTTAAAAGTCTTCTAGCTGAGAATTTTGTGCAGCAACATTCATCCAATTTGATAAATTTTGAAAGACATTGTGATTGTCTCCAAACAGTTAGAATATAGGAAAAGTTAAATACTATTTATGTAATTTTTTTGTGAATAGGATTCAAAACCTGGGCTATTCCCTTTGTTTTCTAGGTTATCAAATGGAGCATGGGTCCGTCTTTTTAACAGTGTCAACAGCTAAACAATGCACACCGACCTATATTCCTCATATTACACAATTATGAATGCAGCAACACACATTATTCGAAAAGTTAATTACGGACATCCTTAATTCAATTTTAAATAAAACTTTAATTCAAAACAATCAAATATTCAAAACTTCATACATTTATTCCAATTTTAATAAATTTCAGATGAAGATTATTAGTGAATTCGATTTGAGTTAGAATATTTAAATTTAGTTTTCAGTGACCTTGCATTTGTTTGGATATCGAACTATGATGGATGGCAATTAGGTTTTTTGTCAATTTTTATTAGCATTTCCTAAGTGACATTTCAAAATACTTCACAGTCAAATATCAGCATAACGATAGAATATTCACACAATATGAAAATAAAATTAATCCTTCAATTCAATTGTAATATAGTATAGCTATTGAAAATATTAATCATGAGTTTGTATTAAATTCAAGTTAAAATTTAAGATGAATTTCATATGAAACTACCAAAATTGATATTTGATGCCTCATGAGCAGCAGATTGGAGATTTGTGGTACAAAATCTCTCTCTCCAACTGCGAGCAGCCAAATATGGAGAACATTACTTGGGTGTTGTGAACTGATATTGAATCGTATATGATCATATAAAATTGCAAATCCTATAAGATCTGGATCATATAGGGTCCAAAATACTACTTGTGTTGTGGTTATTCACAGATCTGTCCTGATTAAGCAAAAACGCATTTTAGATATATTTGTCTTGACTGAAGACCGCATAAACATCACTCTCTAAAAACGTTAAATTAGTTTTTCCCAAGAAGAGTGGAAATTGATCCCACTCAAGTTGAATGAAGTCCAGTATCAAGTTGGGTGGATTTTGCTTATTAAGTCAATAAATCGCTGAAGTGGTGGGCAAAATAATGTTTGGGTGAAATTACATTCAATTACTTCAGTGAAACGCACTTAATTTGTGTGAAATAATTCACTGAAATACTTGAGCGGGATCAATTTCCACTCTTCTTAATATCATTAATACAATTGATCCTATGGAGTGTCATATTAAATCCAATTGGATTATTATATTTCTATCCTATTAAATCCAGTAGGATTTTTTTGAATCTTATAGGATTTTTTTTAGAATCTTATAAGACTTTTCAGAATCTTATAGGATTTTTTTTAATCTTATAGGATTTCTTAGAATCTTATAAGATTTTCTCAGAAACTTATAGGATTTTTCAGAATCTTATAGGATTTTTCAGAATCTTATAGGATTTTTTAGAATCTTATAAGATTTCGAATAATCTTATAGGATTTTTCAGAATCTTATAGGATCCTATAAGATTTTTTTGTAAGGGGAGGTATTACAATAATCTCAATATAATTTACCATACGGTTTCTGTTTGTTTGTATCCACTGCACTGTCACATGTTCGACCGAATGAGAATGAAACTTCGTCGGGCCAGTACTGGGTTCACTGAGAGTAACCTAAAAGAAGAAAAATAAAAGAGAGCATCTGACGCTTTTTGGGGACCAGTGGCGGTTTAACTTTTTATAGAGTAATGATGCAGACAGACTGCTGAGCCCCAGTTGTCTTACTGCCAGTCGACCTGCTGCCGAATCTGACATGCTTGCATAATGGTCGGACAGCTGATATTTTATAGACCATAAATCAGGGAATAAGATGTTGCACAAACTGTAACGTAAGACTCGGTGCCGGTATTTAACAGGAAGATACAACAAACATAATGTGACATACCTGTGTGTTTCTCTCGGCAAGAAGGTTTGGGGATATGATTATTTTCATGCACCGTGTCAGCTGAAATGTCACCCCCGCCCCCATATTCGTTATGCCAGAGAGCATAATCGCCCAGAACATGTAGAAGGAAAAGACAGGGTATGGAAGATGGGTCATAGATTGTATGGATACAGGAACTTTCCTTATTGACTGTCGGGAAATACCGTACATAAGTTATTGTCAATGTTCTCCCGAATCTATATTCTAGATATATATGTTTACACAGAAATCACAGATCACTCAGTTAGATTATCAGGAAAAATTGTCAGTATACATGCCGCTATTGGATTCGTTGTGACCTACCAACAAGAAGAAATGAAATTTGGAATTCTCCCGGACAAAATATGGCTCAACATTCCTATGAATTGGAGCGTATTCGACAGACCGTCGGCATGGATATTTATTCGTAATATACTCTATATGTACATATACACACACCTATATCTCCTTCATAATAATGGTTCAGCAATAGTGGAGAAGGTGGAGACGTACTGGTTTCTTTGCGATCGTTCAAATTTCTGCATATTGCGTACGGATTAATTGTTCTTTGTCAGGGGACAGACTATGATTTCTTTTCCGAGTAAGCGGGTGTAAACGGAACTTCCTCCTTTCACAATCGCAAACATATTACATGACAATTACAACGCATACAAGGGAAGTGGGAAGAGGTGCCGACATACTGACAGAGCCAAATGACTTCACAGTATAGTCTTGGTTAACCTATTCTAAAGTACATCTCAAGAATCTAACGAATCGTGATATGTGTTTTATCTCAGGTACGCTTTTATTGTACCTGTTCATGTGGAAACTTGAATGACATGACTTATGCCCCTAGCACCGGCATAAGCGGTATTAGATACAAATCTAGAGAACTCGTTTGGAAATGCTCTGACAACCCGTATATTGGTAATTGGGGAACTGTGTCGCTGTGACAACTCGTACACTGAGGATTGGGGAGCTGTATCGTCGTCAGATGAAAATGACAGCATTTAACACAAAAGACTAGTCTGTATAGCTCAATGTCGACCCAGCATCAACTTCCCACAATGCCAACATATATCAAAGACCAAAACGTCTGTACAGGGGCGGGCCTCGGGGACGAGGAATAGAAATTAACATATGACAAATTTTTGAAAGAAAGTAAATATTTCGAGTCCTAATCTTGATTATGGAGGCGTCATGGAAAGCCATAATGCTGGACAGCAATATTGTTAGTGTTGTGTGTACGTGTTATTGTGTAAAACACTATCTGTATTGCTGCCTTCAGTGATCTATCACAGTCATTTCCTTGCAGAAATGATTGAGCAAGAAATGGAGGTTAGCTGTGACGAGAACGCTTTCCATGTAGTATTGGATATCCAGAACATACAGTCCTATGGCTTACTGAGGAATGTGCATGACGTGACCTCGCTGGACGGGAAGTGTCGTGGAACAACACACGGGCGACTCTTGTACATGGATATCCACATGGAATCTTGTGGGACCCAGATTAACGTAAGCGCTATTTATGATTATAAAAGTTGCAATGTACACCTTCCTGGAATATCCTAAACTTGGTAAACGCGTTCATTCCTGCTTAGTTAAAAGGGTCAGTGTTCTCTTTGATAAGGGGCCATTCAAAGTTTATCCTGAGGGGTTGGGGGGGGGAATATGTGGGGGGTCACCAATAACTTCCAGCTCTACGAAGGGGGGTCATGTGTAACTAGACTGTGTGTAGATGGGAAGGGGGGGTCATCAGTAAATTGGAATTTGTTTTCAATCGAAATAGGCTGACACCTTTACAGAAGACGGATGATGGTTTGGTTTGGTTTGGTTTGATTGGGCACTCCATCGTATTACAATGGGCACAGGTCATACAGAGTGTGCCGTGCAACCCGTTCCCCCACACCGCCCTACACATGCTCCCTCCTACCAATGACGCATAGCCATCGGTAATTCCCCACTATATCTTCTTTACATAAATGGACAACTATTCAGCAGCTAGGATTTCTTGAGCTTCTGTATGAATTTCATGTTTTTAGGCCGAAGAACCAAGGTGGACTTTAGATCAGGAAACACATGTATCAGAACAACTTTGTTTATCCATGGAGCCTACTAGAACAGTAGGCTCTATGGTTTATCAGGTCGGTTTATCATAAGCCTATACAACATACAGTAGACCTATGTTCTGTTAGCAGTCAGCTCTGTACACACGTCCTGTAGTGTTGTAGGACATGAGGCTGGTAAATGGCTTAATCACCATATTTCCTCTTCTCTGTAATATTAACATTTAACAGCTAGGCCCCTATTCATACCGGCTAGATTTGAGTCAGTACACAGTGCATGTAGCAAATCCTTTATCCAAACACATCCAGGTGCAGTGCAGTTTCACCATGTACGGTATGTTGACTAGCTAAATGAATATAGCCCGCACTTTGAGACTGAAAAAAACCCCATTCATTAAGGTGCCCCAAAGTTGAAGAAATAAATTGTGGCGTCCTACAAGACAAGTTGCACTGACGGTAGTTAATATGATGATGAGAATAATATTATACGAGAGATCCTGAAGGATCTTGGCGCCCACCATTGTCCGATAATTCTAAGCTAATGACAAGAGGATTTTTTACCCATTGTTACTAAGAACAAACGATTGATTTGTATTTTTTTTTGCAGAATTTGGATTTTGAGCGAAAAAGATCGAAAAAGGGACACTGGAACAGAGCAAGATATTATAAGTTTCAGGAGTTTAAATATTTCTAGAAACTGAACTTGATGTCGACTGTTATAATACAATTGAAATGAGCAAAGTAAGCCAGAAAGTAAATGTGCACTGCATCCTTCGTCTTCGTTTTGTAGTAATGTGTCATCATTGGGTATTGGAAGCGAAGACAAATCTCTTTGACACTTTGGCATGAGCTATGAAACATACGTACGGTACCTAAGATTTTATAATTAGGAACAAATGCTAATTCTGTTCTGTTTACTGGGCTAGTTTGAGATATCTGTTTTAAGATACCATGCTCGAAAATAGATTGTACACAACTTAATACTGAAGGAATCCGGTCTGTACAGTAATCTTGAAACTTTGAAAGTTTCTGAATCCTGATTATCTCCCTTGGATTGAAAAACGCAGTAGTCAAAAGAGTGACATCCCTTCGGGTAGCCGACCGTCAGCAAACGAAACGGTGGGGCTGTTCACATGCAATGACATGGACTAAAGTAAACTGATTTAAATTTTGAAGAAATATATTTTAGTTTGGATTCATTTGAACTCCTTGATATAAAACGTGAAGGTATGGGTATTCTCTATATTCAACATCCGCCGACTCATGTGATGCAACGCCACAACTCGGGAATACCTTATTAATTTGAAGCGTAAACAGGTATTTTGCACAACTAGACCCCAAGGGGACCCTGTGTAACAAATTTGAGAAAGATCCATGCAGTACTTCCTGAGAAATCACGATAACAAAATTTCATGAGGAAATCCAAGATGACCGCCTGGTGGCCATTGGAATTGGATCAGAAACGGTATCTCGCACAACTACATTCCAAGGGGAACCTGTGTATCAAATTTGAGAAAGATCCATGCAGTAGTTCCTGAGAAATCGCAATAACAATGTTTCATGGGGAAATCCAAGAAGGCCGCCTGGTGGCCATATTGGATTTTCGAGTCGAACCAGTAAAGGTATCTTGCACAACTAGACAGCAAGGGAAACCTGTGTACCAAATTTGAGAAAGATCCATGCAGTAGTTCCTGAGGAATCGCGATAACAATAATTGTTTACGGACGGACTGACTGACTGACGGACGACGGACTGACGGACGGACGGACGACGGACGAAAAATTGATTTGAACAGCCCACCATCTGGTGATGGTGAGATAAAAATATAATAATTTTAATAGTTTTATAATATTATAAAACGCCGTGCATTTTTTTGCAGGGTTTTTGTGACGAGGCCGACATGATGAAATTCATGAAATTCATCATGTCGGTTTCCTCCGTATTTTTAGTTCAAATCACTTTTCGTCCGTGGTCCGTCGTCCGTCCGTCCGTCCGTCGTTCGTCCGTCAATCCGTCCTTAAACAATTCTTGTTATCGCGATTTCTCAAGAACTACTGCATAGACCTTTCTCAAATTTGGTACACAGGTTCCCCTTGGGGTGTAGTTGTGCAAGATACCTTTCCCGGTCCGACTCGAAAATCCAATATGGCTACAAGGCGGCCATCTTGGATTTCCCCATGAAACTTTGTTGTCGCGATTTCTCAGGAACTACTGCATAGATCTTTCTCAAATTTGGTATACAGGTTCCACTTGAGGTCTAGTTGTGCAAGATATCTTTTCCGGTCCGATTCGAAAATCCAATATGGCCATCACGCAGCCATCTTGGATTTCACCATGAAACTTTGTTATCGTGATTTCTCGGGAACTACTGCATGGACCTTTCTCAAATTTGGTACACAGATTCCCCTTGGGGTGTAGTTGTGCAAGATACCTTTCCTGGTCCGACTCGAAAATCCAATATGGCCACAATACGGCCATCTTGGATTTTCCCATAAAACTTTGTTATCGTGATTTCTCAGGAAGTACCGCATGGATCTTTCTCAAATTTGGTACACCGGTTCCCCTTGGGGTCTAGTTGTGCAAGATACCTTTTTCGGTCCGATTCGAAAATCCAGTATGGCCACCAGGCAAGCATCTTCGATTTCTCTTTGAAAATTTGTTATCGTGATTTCTCGGGAAAAACTGTGTGGATCTTTCTCAAATTTGGTACACAGGTTCCCCGTAGGGTCTAGTTGTGCAAGATACCCTTTTCGGTCCGATTTGAAAATCCAATATGGCCACCAGGCGGCCATCTTAGATTTCCCCATGAAACTTTGTTATCGTGATTTCTCAGAAAGTACTTCATGGATCTTTCTCAAATTTGGTACACAGGTTCCCCTTGTGGTCCAGTTGTGCAAGATACCCTTTTTGGTCCGACTCGAAAATTCAGTATGGCCATCAGGTGGCCATTTTGAATTTCCTCAAGAAATTTTGTTATCGTGAATTCTTAGGAACTAATGCATGGATCTTTCTCAAATTTGGTACACAGGTCCCCCTTGGGGTCTAGTGATGCAAGATAGCTTTTCTGGTCCGATTCCGAAATCTAATATGGTCACCAGGTGGCCATCTTGGATTTCCTCCATGAAAATTTGTTATCGTGATTTCTCGGGAAGTGCTGCATGGATCTTTCTCAAATTTGGTACACAGGTTCCCCTTGGGGTCTCGTTGTGCAAGACACCCTTTTCGGTCCGATTCGAAAGTCCAATATGGCCAGCTGGCGGCCATCTTGAATTTCCAATGAATAATTGTTATCGTGATTTCTCAGGAAGGACTGCATGGATCTTTCTCAAATTTGGTACACATGCCTAGTTCTGCAAGATACTTTTTTCGGTCCGATTCGAAAATCCAAGTTACGCTTCAAATTAATATGATTTTCCTGAGTTGTGACGTTGCATCACAAGAGTCGTCGGATCAAATGGTGGGGCATATTCTATATATTTACTATAGAGAATATCCGTACCTTCACTTTCTATATCAAGGAGTTCAAATGATTTCGAATTAAAATGTATTTCTTCAAATTTCAAATCAGTTTACTTTACTCCATGCCGTTGCAAGTGAACTGGCCTACTGTTTCGTATGCCGACAGGCCGGCTACACAAATAGATGTCACTCATGTGACACAACGTCACAACTCGACAACTGTAGACTACTGCGTGTTTTGATCCAAGGGAGATTCAGACACTTTCAAAGTTTCAACATTACTGCACGGAACGGATCCCTTCACTAGTATTAAGTTTGTACCATCTTACTATTTTCGAGCATGGTATCTTAAAAGAGATATCTCAAACTAACCCAGTAAACAGAACAGAATTAGCATTCGTTCCTAATTATAAAATCTTAAGTATGTTTCATAGCTCATGCCAAAGTGTTAAAGAGATTTGTCTTCGCTTCCAGTACCCAATGATGACACGTGCAAAAAAAAATACTACAAAGCGAAGACGAAGGATCCTCTGGACATTCACTTCCAGACTAACTTTGCTCATTTCACTTGTACTATAACAACCGACATCAAGTACAGCTTCTAGAAATCTTAAAACTCCTGAAACTTAGAAAGATAATATCTTGGTGTTTTCCGGTGACCTTTTTTGGATCTTTTTCACTCAAATTCGAAATTCTTCAAACAAAATTACAAATCAATCATTTGTTCTTAGTAACAATGGGCAAAAAGGTTCTCTTGTCATTAGCTTACAATTATCGGACAATGGTGGGCGCCAAGATCCTTCAGGATCTCTCGTTATAAAATTTATCTCTGTGCCAGTATAACAAACATAAACTCATCGTTTCCCTGAGCGGTTGTATATGTAGTATTATCTACCATCATAATGCAGTATGACATAATTTGACCTCAAACCGATGAATGCGAATAAATACGTCATACAGAATTTAATTTTCGAGCTCCTCGCAGTTGTTACGTCGTAGTGCAGATCTGTGTCACGTTTCTTGCCACTTTTTCATATGTATATTACCATACCGCGAATCACTTTATCAACGAATAGCTCTTCGTATTATTAACTAGTTTTCAATCGATCTTAATATAATTCCACAATTCATCATTTAGTGCCGCTGGCTATGCTGGAATTGGGTGTGTGTTAGCAGGAAAATGGGAGGGGGTGTCATTTATAAATATGATGTCAGGTGAGGGGGTCACCGGTAACCTTCCAAGAGAGGGGGGTCACACATAACTTGGGGTCATCAGCTGGATTTCCACCCCCCCCCCACCCCCACTCGAGATAAATTCTGAACGGTCCCTAAGTATGGAGAATGGGAACCACAGTTTGACCAGTGTATAATGAGGGCGGGTGATTGCTTTTCTTGCAGCGAAATAATAATGTAATTTGGAATATTTCAGCTAACTTGGAGCGCATTCGGCCTACTGTAGTCAAATGTATATGTGTGATATTAAACATTTATTTGGTTACATGAAGACGGATTGCTCTTTCTTTTCTCTCAGTGATACATACCGACAAATTTGCGTCTCTTGGTCGATATCTCCGCTATCCAATCATAATGCTTCGTCCGGATCAGATCCTCATACTAACGCCGATTGATTCAGAGCTGGACACGTAATACTACCGGCCAAAAGGAAAACTGTTAAATCCGCACTCTGGATTTGAATCAGCCAAACCTACTATTACAACTATAGCATGATAATTTGTCTTTTACATAAAAAGGATGAAGCCTACCATCCTGTTCCCTGATACGCACTCAGGGCACCATTACCGAAACACCGTTTCTATATACCCATTCGCATTTCTACTAGTTTTGTCTCGATGATCGTCAGTGTACGAGAATGATACACAGAAAAATGAAACAGCAACTCCGCCATCTATTTGACGAAATAAACATACATTTTAGATTTCAATCCATAAACTGAATGACTGATTTTTTTTTTTTGATATTTGTTTGAAACTATAGTGTTTGTAAAAGATATCAATTGCGCAAAGAAATATATTATACAACATGAATGGTACAGTGTTAATGTGCCTCGAAATGTGATTGGAAGGCCACCCAAAAACTACAGTTTAAGCCAAAATCATAATTACCAAACGTTCTATGAAGGCCTACTGTTTCATGCCCGCCAATCTGGTGTCGCTAACTCGACGACGAGGCTGAATCTGTTCACTGGCGATGGAAGATGAATGCCTCTCCCTTTGAAACCTCAACAAAGATAATTTGAACCACGGAACGAATTTGTTACAAAATTCTTGGCACATGAACTAGAGCTGGAAAGCGATGCCGGCAGAGGGGTATCCCTTCCATAGCGGTCACTGACGTAACCAACATCCAAAAGGCTGTTCATTGAATCGATTTCCAGTACTTTTCGGTAACTAGATGTTCAAAGTGGTCAAGAGGCGCTTATTTGACTGGATCACAGCGGAGAACCAAGATAGTAAATGGTGTAGGTATGATGCGGATGAATTAATCGTATTTATCCATTTCCTATATAAGGGGTGCAGTGATACATGTATAAAATGATTTTATTGCAACTATACTTGGACTATTGCAGGAATCTTCGAGCTCAATCATCTACCAAAACGTGATAAAAGTATATTATCGAGATGTTGGAGAAATCACCAGGCATGATGTGATTGAAGTTCCTATAGATTGTACACTTCCACGAGAATTAGGAGTTGAAAGCAGCTACCTAATTCATGAAAATATTCAACATCACGGGGGAGGGTTCCATGCTTCAGGCACGTTCAACACCACCATGGGATTCTACCGAGACATGTACTTTCATGACCGGATCTCAAGTTGGCCACATTCGGTTGACATTGATCAAATCATTTACGTGCAACTTTCCATGGACTCTTCGGATTACAATCTACGACTCGGAATCGAATACTGCGTTGCAGAACCATACAAGGGAAGCGTAGAACATCAATACTGGCTCATCAGTAATCAGTGAGTAAAACAAGTATAGTACATCGAGGAAATACATGGATATGTATGTCTGATCGTGTATGTGTGTCTGAGAGCTGAATCCCTGGTTAAATTTCTTGAACGAGACCCAACCGCAGCTGACAGGTTTGGAAGGTGTCAATGTTCATTTGGTTAAGAATGGCAGGACGGCTGTTTGCTCTCTCACACATTCTCTCACTCTCTCTCTCTCTCTCTCTCTCTCTCTGTGTGTGTGTGTGTTTGTGTGAGATGCATACCTTCCCCTCATTAACTCTTCTACACAGAAGTGCAGGGGAATAAAATGGGTCATTTACTGTACATAAGTCAACCATTCAGCGATAATTCCGATACCCTTTAAACACGCATTTGACCGACCACTCCAATAAATTAGACTGATAACGTAATTTTTCGAACCCCTCTCATGCAGCACGTGGGGTCGATCGATGCTTTTCGTTTTACGGCATTTTGAAATGACACATCAAATGCTCACACAACTGACGATCAGGTCGAATAAGAATAAAAGCAAACAATATTTCCCACACCAACGTTAAATCTCCCATGATATGATCCAAGATTCCTTTAATGTCGATATGGGATGAACTTTTATGGACTTTGCAATAGCAATAATATATTTATTCATATGTGAGGCTATATATACAAAGAATTGCCTTCCCGTTGAACATGTTAAAACGCATTTTTATATACAAATTAGACACCGGAGACATACATATTTAAAATATAATGGAGTAGACAAAAGGTAAAACAGTATGTTATAATCCGACAACCAAAGAACAAAAACCGAACAATTAGCTGCATTGCCAAGAAGTTGAACATTAGATGACATATCCGTTGAGTTAGTTTTGCCTGACAAATCCAGACTTGATAAATACATGGTCAGTTTTTACCGGCAGTTGTCTGTCATCTCCTTTTTCAGTCGATACATGCATAAAAGAGATAATTAATTGTTTTATTCCATAGTTTATATATCAATAAAGGTATTATTAACAGTTTAATTCACATTTGAACTTCTAAATTAAGTGCTGTTCGTTTGTCGCCTTACTGTATCAACGGATTTCATTTTATAAAACGGAAAAATACTAAAAATAGCCCATTCTGCAATATGTTTGCTATACCTTAATGAAGGTGTGTTGATCTGTTGTCGATGGACTCTTACTCTATTTCTGAGTACATCCCCCGTTTCGCCAATGTATGTTTTGTCACATCCATCGCATGCAATAACATATTAAATTTTGTGAATTGCATCTCATACTGCTATTAACCTGGAAATTCGTATTCGTATGGTGAAACAGAAAAGTAGACCCAACAATAATGTTTGTACAGTACTTGCATGTCGGTTTTCTACAATTAGATACGGAGAACGTTTGATCATTTGGTGTGAATTTGGCAGAAGTCAGAGTTTTTTTAAGGTTGGGTGCCTGTCGTTTTCCGTTTATAACTTGAACCCCATTAAAAGCTTTCCGGAGTCCGTCGCTTGATTCAAGTAGGTTAAGATTAATTATCCTTAATAACAGGGGGAAAATTGACATTATTGGGATTGAAATATATAAGAAATAAAACTACACAAAATGTAGAGTTTTGAGCTAAATTGTATATTGTACTGCTAAACCGGTTTCGTCCATTTTATGGACTTTTCAGTAGCAATAATAT
>JAVTVY010004031.1:0-41759 GCA_036873755.1 Hanleya hanleyi | reverse complement strand
CCAGCCCCGGTAAACTTAAGCACTCTTTAAAGATGTCCACGTGCATTTGGTGTTGAAAAAGTTGCACCATTTTCTCGGCCGCCTCCAGGAAAGGAACCACATCTAGGTTGTTGTACCATATGAGGAAATCTTCCAAGGTCTGCATATGTTCATCGTTCCATACCTGCTGTAGTTCACGGTACGTGTCTTCCGGACATTCCACTTGCTTCAAATCATCAAAGAAGGCGTGCCGAGATGGTAACTGTGTTTCCTGCAAACGGTCGAGCGATGATATATACGTGTAAGGGAACCTCCCTTTGGTTTGTGCACAGTTATAGGCCTTGACCCACTGATCATAGCTCCAATTAGGAGCTAGGTAGTTGCGCACGTCCAGGAAATGCAGTGACGTAGTAGTGAGGGCCATATGATTATTGATCTTCTTGATCACCGACTTGAGGGTATCGGACTGGGCCAAGTAAGGGTAGAGAAATTCCTTCACCATGTTCAAATCATAGCGTCCCGAATTAAAGCCGAGCACCGGTAACTGACTTAGGTATTGTAGGAACCGTAACTTCAATTTCTCCGCATACGGTTTAGGTAGAGGAACATCCTGCGACTGCAGGGGCTGCGACTGCAGGGACTCGGACTCGCACTCGGACTCGTACTGTTCATCATGGCTGAACGCTACACCCGGTACAGGAATGCGGTCGTCCAGTTGGTCCAGGACGTGCTGAAACTTCACCACCAACAATGCCGTACTAGCCGCACTGACTTGCTCTAAATACTCCATCATGCGGGTAATCAACTCATGGGAGTTCCCCGTGGACACGAAACACACCGGAGCAGCGTCATAGCCAGGTACGTTGCTGGAAATACTGACACTCAGAGGAATATGGCGCTGCGTCCACTGCGTTTTCGCTGAAAACAGGTCCATGGGCTCCAACAGGGCCTCGAAATCATAACACGCCCGGTAGGGAAAATAACGGTCTTCCTCTTCCGGTATGATGAGTCCCTCATCGGCCAGTTCCTGGAAAATAGTAGGTGCATTATGATACACTCCACCCGGATAGACTCGCTTGACACTGTTGTCACAGATTTTCTCGTGGCGATGTAATTTGGACGATTCTTTGAAGACCCGATGGCATTGGGCACAACTGAAAGACTGAGCGTACTGGCTCATATTGTGGATCAGCGAAAAATGACTCATGCCATTGTGGTCGAACACATTCACTTTCATCGTAGCAGCATACCGTTCTGTGGATCGCCGAACCAATTCAGCCACAAATGTATCGTCATCCTCCCGTCGTAATCGATAGACAAAGATATTAATATGAAACAGGGACTCCACGTCATCCAAATGCTTGAAGGGGACACCTCGGAAGTGCCGCTTATCCATGTCTTGCTGCTCTAAATATTCTTCCCAATAGCCATCGGCCACTGTGTCACAACTCCGGGAGTAACACTCGTCCACATGCACGGCCAAACACCGAAACAGACATTTGCGGTCTTTGTAGGGCCCCTTCACCCCTACTGTTAATGGATACAGGCCGTGTCGATGAAGCAACCACGGAGGCAGTAGTACAGGAGCACCGATAGGATGATCTCTCATTTTCGTGACGAAAAATGTGACGTTAGTCACCATTTGCACCAACCATTGTGTATTGGGGCGTTGCAGGCGGGCCCACTCCAACGGGTCTAATGTAGTGAGTTGCTCGACCACCGGCTCCAGAGAAATGGCATCCGTGATGGTGAATGGCTGGTCAAACACATACGAATTATTACTCGGATAGAAATACCGCAGCTGGTCCGTCTTTTTGTGGCGTAAGATATACCCAAATGTCACATTCAATTTGAAGGCAGTGACCTGATCTGTAAAAATGTTCTCGGCGTAAGTAGGAAGATACGTGAGGTCCTCCAACCGAAAATTATACAAGTCCAATAGACGACGGTCACGGTGGAAACAATGGCGTATGGTAGCCCAGTGACGTTGATAAATGTCCCTGACACGCTCATCTTCAGGCAAGACTTCAACCGGAGGTACTGCTGGGTCAAAGGGAAAATCTTCTCCACGTCTCATGCTTTTAGTCTCATACAAGCGGATAGACAGGCAGGCTGGCGGGCTGGCTGGCTGGCTGATCAAGTCAGGTCAGGTAAGTCAGATTGAATACACCCTTTCCCTAAAAATCAACTCCTTTTATACATTTTACTACTCGCGGCCATCTTGTACCCACCTCCCACATGGCGGCCATCTTGTACCCACCTCCCACATGGCGGCCATCTTGTTCCCACCTCCCACATGGCGGCCATCTTGTACCCACCTCCCACATGGCGGCCATCTTGTACCCACCTCCCACATGGCGGCCATCTTGTACCCACCTCCTACATCTTCCACTGGCGGCCATCTTGTACCCACCTCCCACATGGCGGCCATCTTGTACCCACCTCCCACATCTCCACTGGCGCCGTCATCTTGTACCCACTTCCCACATCATGACACTGGCGCCATCTTTGTACCCACCTCCCACATCTCCACTGGCGGCCATCTTGTACCCACCTCCCACATCATGACACTGGCGGCCATCTTGTACCCACCTCCCACATCTTCCACTGGCGGCCATCTTGTACCCACCTCCCACATCATGACACTGGCGGCCATCTTGTACCCACCTCCCACATCTTCCACTGGCGGCCATCTTGTACCCACCTCCCACATCATGACACTGGCGGCCATCTTGTACCCACCTCCCACATCTCACTCACACTGGCGGCCATCTTGTACCCACCTCCCACATCATGACACTGGCGGCCATCTTGTACCCACCTCCCACATCTTCCACTGGCGGCCATCTTGTACCCACCTCCCACATCTCACTCACACTGGCGGCCATCTTGTACCCACCTCCCACATCTTCCACTCACTGGCGGCCATCTTGTACCCACCTCCCACACATCACGCATGCGCACACCGCCCCAATACCGCCCCATTTTTTTTTCTGCGCACACTTATGACGTCACACAAGGTTCTGCGCATGCGCAGTGAGGCGCTATTTCGCCAATTTAGCCTTTGTATACTACTGATCCGTATAGTTAGGAAAGTTTCAGGGTAACCTAAGATGTGAGTTGGCGTCTGGGGTTCACTAGCGAAGCTCCACAAATCCGCTAGCCACACACGCCTTCGAACTTTTGGCGCTAGATCGAGTGCAAACGGACATTAACGTCCAGCCCCGGCTTTATCTTCACTGCGCACCGCACCACCAACAAACCAAAAGTACACTTTGGTTTGCGATCAAATTATCAACTGTCGAACCTTGTTTCGCCTTCATTTGTCTGTAGTTCAATATCATTCAGTAAACGGATCTAACGGGTGGGATTCGTCGTACGGTTGTGTACGGTGTCGAGCGGTGATCATGTCAAAATAGTTTCATTTTAGCCATTTTCCTGCTCAATCATCCATTCTTTATTGATCACACCGTACGATAGGCTATGAGGCTTGAGGAGATTTTAAATCGTAAATAATCATAAACCAAAGATAATGTACTAATCATTGACGTTCATAATAAAGATTGGGTTCATCTTAGCATGACCTGTTGAAAAACAGAACTGTTGACCGCTTCTATTTGCACTAAACCAGACATTTTTTATATTCAGATTTCATATCGGAAATATGCAGTAGTTTGGAGCCAGCTTAATGTTGTACCGTCTTCATAATTTGTGCATTTCATAAGTGTTTCTGGGCTGTAAATCATGGTATTATTATTATTTTTTTTTAAATTTATTTTACTCTCTAAAAAAACTTGAGTGAACTGTTCCACTCAAGTTTGAGTGAAATGTATCTGTTCACTCAAACTTGAGTTACATTCACTCAACTTGAGTTACTTTTCATTCAACTTGAGTTAAAACCACTCAAGTTCACTCAACTTGAGTGGGATCAATTTTCACTCTTATGCTTGAGCGAATGTCACTCAAGTCAAGCTGAGTGAAAAGTAACTCAAGTTGAGCGAAAATCTCACTCAAGTATTGAGTGGGATAAATTTCCACTCTTACTGGAGTGAAATTTCCCTCAACTTTTCTAGAGAGTATGATATTTTTATTACCAATTTAATATTTACATCTCGCCATTTGGTGGATTACATGGTGGCGTTTTAGAATATATCGTTACTTCTGACATTCACTCCCTCAGACACACACTCTTACACACTATATTTCACACACGACTTTTTAAGCATTTGTATCTACATATACATAGATTGTTTCGCCATCTCAACATAGTGGAACATGATTTTCATACCAACCCTAGCCGTTCACATCTCCATTTCTCTCTCTATTCATGAGATTAAACTGTAACCAAATAAACCTTTAGTACACTTATACATATAATAAAGAAGAATATATTATGCATGTGTACGTGTATACTCAATCGCCGGATGCAACACCGAGCCATGGTTCTCAGGTTTTATTGAAATCATCAAGACGTGACTGTTTAAATAAGATTTTTTTTCGATCGAGTACCTTTGTTTGATAATATTTTGAATGATCTAGATTGAAAGTGATCGATTTTTGAACTTGGATTTGTAAATGTATTGCTTCGTGACCAATCTTATAGGATTGAGTCTTTTGTATAGGTTTTAGTTGTTTCGCCAAAGTAAACGTTCGTTGCCGTGAAAAAGATTGGTAAGTGGGTTATATTACGCAACGTTATGTTTCGATGTTTTTCCAGAGGATGCGGACTACATCACAGTTCCATAGTACATGTTCTATCGTTTCCGATTCTTGGTCACAACTAAACAAGAATCATCGTCTTGAATGTTAATTAGTTTTAAATAGCTGTTTGTAACAAGGATTAAACTTATATTATTAATTTTAAATTTTGAAAACAGCATGTAGTTTTAAAAGGGATTATATATACTTCGTCTCAATTTATATCTCTTATACCCAGTTTTTGCTCCTACTTATTCTGTGACTTTGGTCGTACAGCTAGGTTTTACCATCGGCACATTGTACATATCTTTACTACCTTTTTTCGATTTTGTGAGAATGCGTAGGTGGAATGGAATATCTGGTCGTACTATGATAATATTTTTGTTGTCAACTTTAAGTTTTCTTTTCGAGGATTCAGTTGCCGAGATTATGCCAAAATATTCAAGTTAGGTTTGATTCTGTAGGTTTCACTGAACTCTTCTATGGCGTAATAAGACATATTTGGGTCATTAGGGTTTATCAAGTCCTTTACAAATTTAATGCTAGCTTCATACCATTGCCGAATAAAAACAGGTTTGTTGTTCACAGTAATATTGTCATTTTTCCAAATACTGACATTTATTAGTTCGTTAATATGTTTTGGTTTGTTATGGAGTACAACCTCATTCCAGGCACACAACACGTCCCTCCAAAAAGAAAAGTGAGTGGAAGCGGAAGAAAGAAGAAAATGACAAATACATAAGGCATCCCTAGGGATGCCTAGTTATTTGGGGGGAGGGGAGCAAAGTGGTTCTCATCATAGCTTCATCAAATATCATTCATATCCATTCCAGAAAAAAAAGCATTTTGTGTTGAGTAGCTCAAGGTGATACCCCGAAAATATGACCCAAACCCATATTTGAGAGCAAATTTGACACATGCAAATGAGGCAAAACGTATAGAATTTAAAAACTTACCTTTGTGTGTGGTGGGGGGTATGGGGGTGAGTTGGATACTGGATGGTACTAAATTGTGCTCGTTAGAAGTTCCTCTTTCGGAAGAGATTGGGGCCCCGTTGCCTCCCCCCCCCCCCTTTTTTTTACATATTTTTATTAAAAAAAAAACAAATAAAAAAAAACAAAAACAAAAACAATGAAAATATCACAATGTAGAATGAAAAGTTCTTGTGACGGGCAATTCTTCCGTGCTTCTTGACGGGTTCTGGTGTTGTAACGGGTAATTCTTCCGTGCCTCTTGAATCTGTGGCGGGTTATGGATAAACATTCTTGTGACGGCAATTCTTCCGTACGGTACTTCTGGATGTTGGAGATTCAACCATTGGAACTCTCGGGCTCATCGAGAATAGCAAAATCATCTCGAAATTTCGAACAGCTTTAGAAACGGATCGTTGGCAAAATATTCAGGTAAACGAGCGGTTTTTGCCAAATTTGTAATTCAAAATAAATCTAATAGACCTAATCCAATAGATCATAATAAATTAGGATTAGAGCATTTTCACCAAGAGAATGCTCTTATGTTTCCATGAGAAACGGTTCCGCCGGGTCCGCCGCCGCTGCCGTTTTAAACATGAATATCTCTGAAAGTCAGACTGTGTGCTTAGGTCTGGGAAATTTGTCTGGTTGTATTTTGATAATTCCCATCCCTTGTAAGCCAAATGGCCAATTATATAGGAAAATTGAAATTCCCATTTAAATTTCTTTGGCCCACTCTCCCCAGTATGTTCAGTGGCTGTGATTTCATATGTGCGTGACTAGTAACACGAACAAGTTGAACCAGTTTTCAGCTATTGGTTCAAACACGGTTCTTCCAAATTTTCTGTGAAATAAAATCAATCAAAATTCCACATTCCCAAAGTTGTCTATTGCATGCTCTCTTTTGTGTATGAGATGTGTCAGTTTTCTTGAATCTTATTCCTACGAAGTAAGTTACCATCTGCAAATTGTCCGGTAGTCAGTCAGTGAGTTCATTCGAGACCTTTCGTTCACAAAAAAAGGAGAACCGTTGACATTAGAATCTTGATTTTTTGCATGAAAGTGCATTAGGGGACTGTTACCAGCAAGTTCTGAGCTGACCTACTTTTGATGAAAATTTCTGGTGATTTTTGATGAAAATCACTGGTGATTCTGACTTGGGCCGTGCCCATCTTATTGTTGGCAGGATTTCAACTTGGGGCGGGGGGATTTCCAAGAGCTCAGTGCGCTTCGGCGTTCTAGTGCCTACCCTACTTCGTAGTCCTGTGACGTTAGTCACAGTGCCATGTTTAAGGAAACACAATGCATAAACATGATATATTTTCATTACCTCCGTCGATGAGACGGAGGTCTAGGAGAGCAACGTGAAATCTCCCGCCAATTAATTGTCATATGGGGAACAAAACGGTTTGCTATGGTACCCGACGAAATTTTGAAGCCACATTCTGGACATAATTGAAATAATGGGGAACCCTCATTGCAATGCATTTCAATGGGCCTTGCTTCTGTAGACGGGTTCCACTTCCCATCATGCTTCACGAGTTACACGTAGCTGGCCAAGCTCTACCTGGCATCCATTACGTTCTGCTTCGCGCCTCTCCATGTAGCGCTGTAAGGGTCTCACGGACTTTACCGGAGTTGACCCAAGGTCATCTGTTGCCACAGTAAACGAACATGACGACCGTCTAACTGGGCGAATTAATATCAGCCGCGATTCACCGATATATATTTCCGCAACATATATAGTTCTGAGGTTATGTGTCAAAAAGCTGCCTTCAAACTGTGACACTGTCGTTTCGTAACACACTGAATATCCGTTAAGTATATTCCAAGATAAATATACGTTTTGCGATCAGTAAAACAGTAAGACAGAACAGTTCTTGGTTTCTGCAGGAATCCTGCAAAAGATGGCGAGACCCCTACAGGGGTAAATGCAGCGTAGCGCAAAGCACCCTGGGAGAGGATGGTAGCTGGCCGCTTCCAGCGGGAGATGCAACATGGCGGCAACATGGCGGCTCGCCAGCTTGTAGAGATGGACGATGCGATTTTTTGCTGCTTTTCTGGTAAGTTTATTGCCGCCATTTTATGTCATTACAACACAATCATTCCTGGTAGACCACTCGTCATTTCTGTACATCGCAAAGTATTTGTCGGCTGATGACTTATGTCGAAGCCAACCAAATAGTCCAAGTTGTTGTTGTTGCATATCAAATGTACGGGCGGTCATGCACGCATTGACTTGGAAGACAACAGCAGGCCTTCAATTATGTCCTATATGTCCTATAAGTCCTATATTTTTTTAGTTGTCCTATATTTTCCTATATTTCTGAAAAATGTCCTATATTTCCTATATTTTTGCCCTGAGTCTCTTTCAAATTATTAAATTACTTCAGGGGTTATTCTAGCCCAAAATTTATAATATACTCAATTTTCGAAAAGAGATCAACTCAATTTATTTTCATAGGTTAAAGACAGGAAACTCAATATTTCAGATTTTGTCATAGTAAAAGATATGAAACTCAATATTTCAAACATTATATTCCAAGTTTTTCATCGATACTGTAATTATGATACACACTAAAGTACATTTAACTCAAGAATAGATCCTGAAGCTGCTGTATTGTATGTACTTTATTTCTTCATTCTTTGGAACCACCAGTGTGGTTCTATTGTGCTCCTAAGAGGGTTGGACAGAGGAACTTACAACAAAAGGACATGTATGCTAAGCCCCCCTCCCCCCCCCCCACTTCCCCGAAAATTCACACACACAGTCCAAAAAAAAAATTGTGGAAGATTGGGAAATCTTGTTCAAATTCTTTGTTAACAAGACATTCCAAACTAAATTTCCATAAAGGTAGAACTCATTGGATAGAACACAGACAGTGGTCCATTCAACGAGTGCCTAAGAGAGATCGGCCAGCTTTCCCAAATGCTTGTCATGCTTGTAGCGATTGTGAACTGCAACAACAACACCAGGGTTAAACTTAATATTTTTAAGAATATCCATCTTCACATTTCAAGTTAAATGCTACACTAACGTTCCGTCATTTACCTTGACTTAATGAATAGGGTAAATTGTTCAAACCGGGAAAAGCATGTGATGTGCATATGGCCAATCAAGATAAGAGCTTGCCAACACCGAGCTGCGAGGATTTTCTTTGATGTCTGCCGGTGTGATTTCCAAATATGGCAAGCGTTGGTTGTATTGATGTTAATTTCTTTCGAATAGCCAATCAAATTTGAATTTTAAAGAGGTCATACATCGAACTCCTCCTAATATGGAACATGGAATATTTATAGAGCTATGACCTCACCAAACCCGTATTCTGATCAGATAATGTGTTATGTTCAACCAAGGCAACACGTAGTGTTCGACTTGGATATGCGAAGGTGAAGAATATCAGAAAAATGACAAAACTGAATTTTTCGTAGGAAAACTCAATTTGAAAATTTGCCCAAAACTCCATTTTTGAGAATTTTTAATCGGGATTACCACGATTAATAACCTCTGTGCTTGGTTTTCATGAGTATATTTCCAGGTGTTTGTTGACTTCGCTTGTCACACAATATTTCAGACTTTTTCATAGTAAAAGATATGAAACTCAGTATTTCAAACATTATATTCCAAGTTTTTAATCGATATTGTAATTACGATGCACACTAGAGTAAAGAATAGATACTGAAGCTGCTGTATTGTATGTACTTTATTTCTTCATTCTTTGGAACCACCAGTGTGGTTTTATTTTGCAACTCCTAAGAGTGTTGGACAGAGGAACTTACAACAAAAGGACATGTATGCTAAGCCCCCCCCCCAACTTCCCCAAAAAATTCACACACAGTCCAAAAAAAATTGTGGAAGGGTGGGGAATCTTGTTCAAATTCTTTGTTAACAAGACATGAAAGAAACAAAGAACTATGGGACAAGCCTTTCTCTGATAACCCACCATATTCATCATGAAAGACTTCATGCAGTCAGCATCGTCTGAGGATGCCATGGTGGAAAATCAGAGCAAGGCTTGTACCATACTTCTTTGTTTCTTTCAGGTAGGTAATCTGCTATTGTGCAACTAATGCCAAGTTGAAGATTGTCCTATATTTGTCCTATATTTTCAGTAAAATGTCCTATATCTGTCCTGTATTTTTAAGAAAAAAGTCATATATTTTGTCCTATATTTCCACCGGAGACCAGTTGAAGGCCTGCAACAGCACAATCGACGATGTCCTGTATATAAATTATATTTCCTTGGGGGGGGGGGGCTATTTATTTTGGCATTAATTTCTTGTGCATTTATCAAATATAATTTACCAGCATTATTTTAATGAAGCATCAAATGACAGTTTATTGTTTGTCAAACGAAACCACATGTGTCTCTGTCCCAATTGCAGCATACATGTCAACTAACATTTCAATACAGTGAATTAAAAAAAATATTCTTGAATCTATCAAATTTCCTTGCCTCAGGATACCATTCTCAGCTTTACAGTCCATTTAAAATGAACTAGTGAAAACATGAAAACAGTTGAATAATGGTTTGATTTTACAGAAGCACTAAATTGATCTACCTATATAATATACATATACTTTTTGTTGACAACATTGTACACCTTTTCTTTTCATTTATCTTAACACGTTAGTGACATCCACATTGTGTGCTGTGACACCTGTATGCCACAAAACCCCCCAAAATCCTATCATTACTGATCTGCACATACACCATCAGGTATCTTGATGAAAAATAATTCGCTTGTTAAAACCTGATATTCTGAAAACTTATTCTTAATTGTAGTTGAAAGCAAGGAGTGTCTACATTCCACATGTAGGCCTACACTATTGAGATTTTTGACTGATAGCATGGATTGAACCTTTCCCCATTTTTTTTAAGCCCTGGACATACCGCTGAGCATTTATTTGCCATACGATCACATTTCACATGCTTTGTTCAGTTTGGAACCTAACAGACACTATTACTAGATGAAAGAAGCAGATCATGATATATATTTCAGGTCTTACCGATGCCAAATGACTTGAACAGAAGACAATTAGACAAAAAAATCAATTAATATATCAATAAATAATAAATTACAGAGCCAGTGATTTGCCACCCCCCCCCCCCTCCCATTGGATATCAGCTGATTCCTCAGGAAATAAACATCACACATGTAATGACCACCTGCAGAGTGATACATGTGTCAATCGGTCAGACATTTCCAATGATGCCCAGTTCTAACTTAAAAGAACCATGCCGGACTTCATTCCTTCACTCAGAATAATTGGATCTAACTTTTACAAACCATGCAGCTCCCAATAGCTCCTGGATCTAGAACACATAAATGAAGGGACCTAGTTTATCAGTGCTGTGGCACAAATATCATGTAGAATTGAATTGTGTGGATAATATCAGATCCATGGAAGTTGAAGTCCTGCAGCATGCTCCACAAATATCATCAAAGGTCATAAAACTTTCTGGTCTGCACCAGTGTGGATCTATACTTTTTTTTTTACGAAATTATCTCCCTTGACCAGGTGAGGATTTGAATGTGTCTAAAATGATTTAGCTTCTAGAAACAAGGACTTCATTTCCTGAGTAGATGTAAAAACCGAACAAATTTTGATTATTTTATTCAAATTTTAATTCCACTTCTGGTATATGTACATGTATAAAATACATACAGAATGAACTGCATACAGAATAACACAAAGATAAGGTATATGTATCTCATTACATTCTTAACCAAAGATAAATACCTGGGTGATATTACAACAATACCATGGTGTTATATAGTGTTATGATTGGCTTAACTTTAGCTGCTGAAGATACTTCTAATTTGAGGGCAATGGGCAATCATACTAAATTTATTTTTATAACTTCATTTATTTTCACAATAAGCAACATAATCGAGATTAGCAAGTGAAGTTTTACAACATAATATAATAAGCATCATGGATCTCCTTCAGTTTAGGGCCCTCGGTGGCCGAGTGGTCTAAGGCGCTTCGCTGGTGACCGCTAGCCTCATATCGCTGAACCGGCACGGGTTCGAGCCCAGCTGGTCCATTTGTGAAAGTTTGTCAGTTACTTGCCGGAGAACGGTGGTTCTCTCCGGGTACTCCAGCTTCCTCCACCAACCAAACTGACTGTCACCATATGAGTGAAACAAACTTGAGTGTGACATTAAGCCAAATTCCCTCCCTCCCTCCTTCAGTTTCTTGTAGACATATATACCCTTAAATAATTGTTACCATGATTCAGTCATAATAATGTCTGTAATATATTGATGTCGACAAGAAATAAACATAAATATTTGATAGTATTATTAATTGTATGTTGTTTATGATTAACATGAACTTTTTATTTGCTGGAATCCAGCCATTTGTTCCATATGGGCAATATTCTCATCAGCCATCACCATTCAATATGAATGTCTCAAGCAGTATTCCAGGTTTTCCATCAATATACTCTATTCCATACCCCAAAATTTCAAGCACGTCAAATCAGACAAAATTATTTGCTGGGAATGTGACTTCCACATCCCTGGCTGGACATGCTAGTGGGGAACCCTCAAACCCAGGTTAATTACCATTGGTGAAGTTAACGTCCAACAAATGCAAAATTGAGCTCGGCCCTATGTTATTCAGTGATGTATTCCCCTACGGACCCTGTTGCCTCGACGGCGGTCTTTGCGCTCATCCAGCGCTTGTTTTAGATGTATTCATATGTTTGTGCTAATATTTGTAGCATAAAAGTGAGAAATCTCCATGGAAGATAATATTCTTTATTTTGAACATGCTTAAAGCTGAACCGAGCATTAGTTTCAAGTATTGGTGTCCACACTTTGGTTACACTGGTTAAAGAAAATTGTTGAGCTGTGATTAAAGCTTTGCTTCCAACTTGCCCCAACTTCAATCGAGCATGTCTCAGCTGAACCCCTGTGGGATTTTCCGCTCCAGTTTTTTCCTCGAATTAAATTCGGAACCAGAGTCGTTCAAATATCCCAGATGAAACGTCCCTGGATTAGCGCCAGCCATGACGTTGTCCTGAAAGCTGACGTCATCGAGTCTTGGCTTCCCTCAGGCAACAAGGCGGGGCTTACGTCGACCTCAATGCAGAAACTTTTAAGGCTCACCATCTTGTAATAAAAATAATACTTTATCACCCTCAATTACAGTAAAATAGTTGGTAACGTTTCTTTACGAGTTTAGCCTTTGTAATAGGAACGTATATAAAATTAGGTAAGTAATCTTTTAAGGAAAACTGTTGAGGTGTGATTGAACATATTAATACTAGTCAGAGCTGTTAGAGATTTTTTGGTTCACATTCTTCCAAAAGCACCAAATTTGGCCAATATGTCGCCCATACCACTCTATTTCGATTTTTGACGGGCGCCGAGACGGGCGCCCTCTGGGGCCGCCATATTGACGAAATTCAATATGGCCACAACCCGGGTTAGAGGTCTATCGTAGTTAAAAAAGCAAAAGGGCTAGAAGCATGAATAATACCAATTTTTAGTGGTTTTGGGGGTCGGGGAATCTGATTCTGATATTATTTCAACGATTTGAGATCAAGGTCACCCTTCAAGACCACCCTAAAGGTCATTTTGGGGTCAAATTCATAATTTTTGGTGGTTTTTGGTCAAGATATACCAACTGTCCCATTGTATCGTTTTTCGGGGTTGAGTAACCCGAATCTGGCCTTATTTTGACGATTCGAGGCAATATTTCATATGACGGTCACGATAGAGGTCATCCGAACCAGATGTCAATTATAAGTAAAACACCAAATGGGATGGGATCACAAATAATACCATAGGGTTTGTGGCATTCGAAGAATCCGATTCTGATCTTATTTTGACGATTTGAGGTGATGGTCGCGCTATTTTGGGGGCAAAGGTCAAAGATCAACAGTTACTACTAAAAATAATTGAACAAAGATTATTCAGGAACAAATTTTATTTGAATACATCGGAGATGACATCGAACAACAGAGCGGCGTGGGTAGGTGGGATGTTTTCCAGCGATCTGCTTCCAGTGGTAAAGAGACGATGCCTGACCTCATTGACACGGGCTGCACCACACACACGTTCTATATGCTGCATATGCATGGGCTCGAGAGTGAAGAGGTCAGGATCGTGAGTGAGAGCCAGTATTGTGTCGGTGAGGTATGCTTGTTCAGGCTGCCCAGGCTTTCTTCTATCCACATCAAAGAAACTGTGGTCGTGCCGCACTCAGTTAGGTTGTGGAAGAGGGGTAGTGCTAAGGACTTTGATGGAACGAGATCGGTACAGATGATATGGACTGATATGTCACGATACATTTTTCCGGTACCGAAACCCACCCAGAGTTCCGATGGACCGAGGGTCTTGAAAAACCGGACTGCCAAAACCAAGACATCGCTGTCCATCGTGCAGACATAGGCTGTTGTATGATTCTCCTCTGTGGGATGTGCTAGATACAGGACGATCCTGGTATCTGCCTCGAAATGGTCTCCTGTGTCGTTGCTGCCTGAGAGCTTTGAGGTTATTCTCCTTGGGGTAATTATCGCAAGGAGCGTCGCGTACTCGCTGAATGTGTTTGCATTTGTGGGGCGCCCCATGAGGATCAATGCAATTTCCATGACAAATGCTGCCTGAAGGGCTTGGCCAGTTTCAGAGATTCTGAATAGAGAGCTAACGACGGCCGGTTTCATGACATTGTGTGTATGGAGTGCTACAAACTCCTGGCTAGTTGCCGAGCTGCTCTAACACTTCAACGAATAATAGTACATCATTTCGTATCTTGACTTGTACGCTGTGTCCTTCCTATCGTGACATTCCAGTCCATACCATCGGTTCCGTTCTCAGTCCATCAAAGTCCTTGGCACTATCCCGCTTCCACAGCTCAACGGGGTGCGACACGACTTTGCGGCTGCCTCAAGGCATGCACGGGAAGGTGCAAATGCAACCGCGCCGGTGTCCGATGCACGACGCTCTGCAAATGACGAGGGCGGTGATTACTTATTGATGGCATCATAGAGTGCAAGCCAGAAGGCATAGGTAGTAATAGCAATCATTGGTAATCGTTGGTATAGTGTTGCTAAAGCGGTCTTTGTATTGTATTTTGAACATTTAACTGCACTCAGTGGCGTAGTTCATAGTTATAGCATTTTGTCAGCAGATGTCATCTCCGAAGTGTTTAAATAAAATTTGTTCCCGAGTAATCTTGTTTCGATTGCTTTTAGTAGCAACTGTTGAACCTTGACCTTTGACACCCTAATGGAGTGACCAGGTCCTCAAATCGTCAAAATAAGATCAGAATCATTTGTCATGGAAATGTTTCCTGATTAGACTGCAGTCACTGGCTTGATGCAATGACTTTGGTTTGAATGACTCTGGCATGTATAATGAATATTCAATCCCAAACTCCTTTCGGAGATTTCAAAAACAAATTTTCAATATATTTTCCATTATACTGTAAATGTTAAATAATTTGATTAGTTAATATATATAAAAATGTGTTGCTTTCTTATATCTCTTCGACATGGGCGAAGCATTTCTTGAAAATTTGTTTCAATATTGCTGTGCACATGGGAGCTCAAGCTTGTATCTTTGTTACATTTTGAGTGACTAAATGGATGTCAGCACAAAGGCCTTAGCATATCACCGATGAACTGAAGGTGACCGCTTGTTACCCACTGCTCCACCACCTCGCGTTACGAGAAGAATAACACTTTTGACAAGTTCTCCTATAACAATTTCCAGACCATGTCCCCTCTGCTGTCTGGTACCCATGAATAAAGGTAGGCCATGTCCGGCTTGCTTTGTACAATAAGCGATATATTTGTTACGATCGGAACGAAACGGTATTCTTCCGTTGATATACATGGCTATAGGAAATCTACAGACGGACGAGAAGTGAAATGTAACCACCACTTTCCCAAGTGCAACTGGGGTAGGTATTCGCGAAATACCTTCCAGCTACTCGGTGTGAAGTGTTTCCAATGTCTCAGAACATCATTCAGGTAGTCGGCCATATTCGTATTAGGAACATGTCATTCCTGAGCACAAAAGTCAAGTTCTCCAAGCCATGTCGGTACTGTTTTTCATAGGTTTAATTAGCAATCGCGTCTTCTTCCGCATAGTATGTGGCACGATGTCTGCATTTTCTGGTGGGGTCTCTGCGCTGGTCAGGAAGAATACTTGTACTGTTTCAGGAAGGTGTACTCTGCCTGGTGCAGGCTCTTGAATGCCAAATCGGTAAGTTGCCGCGTGCCATTGTCCACGTTATCTGTCGCTCTGGCCGCGAGCAAAATGGGTTGTTCTTGTAGCGATCCCAGCAACCTGGGTTCTACGAGAGCCATCTCCTTGGTAATACCGGTACAATATGTCGACGATCTAAACCACAATAATAGGAGGTAGCAGTTCATTAATAGTATCTGTGTTCAAGAAAACTGATCGTAGATATATTAATATCGGAAGCCATAAAGCATTCTTTAGCTCTACTACATACAAGAGATATCATTCATGGGATGTTTCTTTGTTTATAGAGTTGCTTGAATTTCTCATTAAAAATATCTATGTGAAATTTGGCAACACAATATATCAGCAGCATATAGGTATTCCAATGGGTACTAATTGTGCACCCCTGTTGGCTGACCTGTAAATGTTCTCTTATGAATATGACTATATGCAGGCGCTTTCAAAAACCGATCCATTCAAAGCCCGTTCCTTCTCATTCACCAAACGCTATATAGACGATCTTCTCGCTGTGGATAAATCGCTATATAAATGACGCAGTGAAGGATATATATCCACCTTCACTGGATTTGAAGGAATCTATAGATAGCCCTACAGGCACATCATATTTAGATCTATATCTCTACAAAAATGAAGCGGGCATTCTCTCTTGTCGACTTTATGACAAAAGAGATGATTACAATTTCGACATCGTAAACTATCCCTTTCTGAACAGTAATATTCCAGTGGGACCTGCATATGGCGTATACATATCTCGCTTAGTAGCATTTGCTAGATCCTGTGTTAAATGTGATGATTTTAATCAACGTCACAAAACATTGTTGCAGAAACTTATAAAACAGGGCTATTCCACCAAGCGCCTCCACTCAAAGTTTCTCAAATTTGGCGATACATATCGCATGCTGATAGCAAAATACGAACGTAGCGTGCAAGATCTATGGCGCTACGTTTCGTAACTTGTGTCTAATTCCGCTTAACCCGGGGCTAGGGGCCGTATGAACCCATGTACTTCAAGATCCTCATGGTACTCATATGAACAGTCACAATCAAAGCGTGACTGAGATACATCTTTTTTTAGATGACGACTCTATAACGAATATTATGGATTAAGAATACTGATCAGCGATACGGATTTGATATTTTTGGAACATCATGATGTCTTGCCGGCATCATTGAAAACTGTTGACCGCTTCTCTCTTGCAGGAAACAAGCCTATGTTTATGTATACTATGATTGTCTTTTTGAATTTGGTGCTAATACTGTTATGTGGAAAATGGAATAGGTCTTTGGATTATGGACGCGGATATTCTCTAATGGACGACGGCTGAATTATGAATGACGGACTAGACGCTTATATCACTCTGGTGGTCGCTCATTCGAATCCCGCGACCAATTTTCAGCACTAGAATCTGTGCTACACTAACATAGTGTAATCCCAACGAAAAATACTGTTATAATTTCTAAATGACAAAAAATATCGTTTTATGTATTTATTTATTTGTCTCATTTTCCTACCCTGGTCAAGAAAATTGTTAAAATTGAGGTGGATTTGGACATGCTTCAAACATCCGAGAAATGATAATTCGAGCACCACGATGAGCTTGATGCCTCGGGAATATTGATGTAATCATTTAATAGCTTTAATCCAATCATCAACATTGCAACAAAAAAAACGCAAAAAAACCTAACATTTTGGCATAACAAGAGTTATCTCCCATCAGCGCTCTTTGGTCTTCATTTCTGGTCCCTCACCGAACCCTCCTTTTGGCGCAGAATCCAGTAAAATATGATTATATGCTTTCTAAAGTGTTTAAGTAGTGCCCAAGGTGCTCATTTAACTTATTTGCTAGATATGCTCAATTTATTTTGGAAAATAAAAATTCTAAGTTAAAAAAAAAACAAAAAAACAAAAAAAACAAAGAAAAAAACCCCCCGAACGATTCCACACCACTTGACGATATAGTGCGTATTTAAACTGGGGGTTCTATGCTCTTTGCTATTGTGGAGCCAATACTGTACAATGTATATGCCGCTTATGTTAAGGTGGTGGCTGCCTTAAACCACTTTATCACTTTGTCAACCGATTCTAACATAAGATCATCGATGTTCAAGTTTGAATATTGAGGAAGCCCTTCGTGAAATGTCATGTTTCGTATATTACTGCATAGCCGTTGCCATTCCGCATAGCACCAATGTCGATATGCGGATGAATCAGTTCAGACACGTATTGTATTACTTTAGAAAGGAAATGAGTTTACCAATACCCGTAAGATCTGATACCCAAGACATAAAGAGATGTTTCCAACGTTTGTTCATTACGAATCAAAATTGCCTTTCAGTTCGTAAAATCGTCCACGTTTACCTCCTCGACTTTGTGGACGGCTGGTCTCCGCACAATCAGTTGTTTGGCGATGAAAATTTAATCTGTTCAATTAGGAAGATATCCTTTCTCAAACGTGTGCTTTACTTTACCGATTCTCACTCGTTCACCGTTTTCAACTTGAACTTCGGTGCCTTCAGGCGTATAGTGTCGCCATGCCTCGATGATAAGCGTGGTTATACCCCCGCAACAGTTCAGGCAAGACGTCTATATATCGTCGAGAGTAGTAGGTAGCGAGCATTTCGAGTTAATGGCTCGTCACTGCGCATGCGCGAGAAAGTGGTCTGCGCAGAAGTGAGGTCACGAGGAGGTGTGCGCAGGAGTGTTCTGCGCAAGTGTATGACGTCACTTCCGGTCTCGATGTATCGGGCGTGACCTTGGGGGCATGTATTCCTCCGCGGTGATGCGGTCTGGCGGTGATGTGGTCTGCCTCCGCGGACCGAAAGTAGTCCAAAATACGTGGGTTTTCGTGAGAATGTTCGGCAATTTGTAGGGACCGCTAGTGGACCGATTGGGTCGAGTGAGGTATCAATGTAAAGCATACGTGAGGGAGTATCCAACGGGCTGGGTGTGACGTGGAACTCACGTCATTCTTCGCATGCGCAGTAGAGAAGGGGTATGGAAGTATACGTTTTGGGGTCTAGGTGGGCCACTTGGGTCGATGAAGTCGTATGAGGTATCAATGTGAAGCACACCTGGGACAGTGTATCGTTCGTTGTCAACATTCTGCGCATGCGCAGAGAGGGAATTGTGGGAAAAGGGTACGGAAATAGACGTGTTGGGGTCTAGGTGGGCCACTATGGGCCGATGGGATCGAGTGAGGTATCAGTGTAAAGCATACGTGAGGGAGTATCCACCGGGCTGGGTGTGACGTGGAACTGACGTCATTCTGCGCATGCACAGTAGAGAAAGTTCATGGAAATAGACGTTTTGGGGTCTAGGTGGGCCACTAATGGGCCGATGGAGTCGTATGAGGTATCAATGTGAAGCATTCGTGGGGGAGCATCCACCTGGACTAGTGTGTCGTTCGTTGCCAACATTCTGCGCATGCGCAGACAGGGAATTGTGGGAAAAGGGTATGGAAATAGACGTTTTGGCGTCTAGGTGGGCCACTAGTGGGCCGATTGGATCGAGTGAGGTCTTATATTGAAGCTCTCGTGAGGGAGCATCCGCCTGGACTAGTGTGTCGTTCGTGTTCAACATTCTGCGCATGCGCAGACATGGAATTGTGGGAAAAGCGTATGGAAATAGACGTGTTGGGGTCTAGGTGGGCCACTGGTGGGCCGATTGGATCGAGTGAGGTATCCATGTGAAGCATATGTGAGGGGGCATCCGCCTGGACTAGTGTGTCGTTTGTGTTCAACCTTCTGCTGCGCAGGTCACGTGGTTTGGTGGGTCGTGTGTGACGTCACTTCCGGTTTTCAGAATGACCTCCGAACCCAGAAGAGTTCTAATTTTTTTCCTTAGACGTATGGAATGCATGTACTAGAACATCCTGGACCTCTTCAACATCCGTGACCGTTTCAACATCCGGGACCTCTTCAACAACATCCGGCTTTTCACCGGCCCGGCCCGGCAGCAGCGCGCGCAGGTTATCCGGGCGAGTGCGCGCGCGCGCGGGTTATCCGGCCGCACGCCTGGCGCGCGTCATCAACGGAAGTGCGCGGGTGAATTTCGGGTCAAAAGGTCAAAGGTCACATCCAGGTCAAAAGGTCCCCCCTTCCGGCAAGTTTCGGCCCTCTCCGGGCCAATAGATAGCCTTTATCCGCCCTCCCGAAGCATCCATGGAATGCACAGGGTCCCCGACAATATCCTCAGCACTATGCCCATGCTAAATGATCAGTGGGGAACCCTCAGTTTTCCCCAGAACCGTATTGGCACGAAAAAATACATGACACCATGGAACTTATAGTAATAACCTTAATCTACAAGTGTCCACTCCACTCGCCGTCTTCCTGGTATACACCTCGAACCCCACTTCACTCTACCTGTGGCTCTTGTAACTTGTACCTCCTTGTCAAATGCTGGAATGCCCGCTCTTTACCTAGACCAAAACATGTGTTTGGTCTGTGGGCTGATTTCATTGGCTCTCTATTTTACTGCATTGCCCTTGCATTGTTTTCTGGACATTGATGGGTTACATTTGGCCCCATCCTAGGCCACTGATTGGCTAATACGGTGTTCAAGGCCAGTTTGACCGAATCCCCACATGTCTGTTATAGCCTTCATGCATTATGCTCATATAGAAAACACACAAGACAGGGTTTTTTTGGTGAGATCTCATTTTGTTTTTTATTCAACAATAGCTAACAACAACAACGTGAGCACAACCACGTGAAAACTGAAGCCCAGAACAGGGGGCTTTTCGTGAAAGAACTGAAGCCCAGAACAGGGGGATTTTCGTGAAAGAACTTAAGCCCAGAACAGGGGGATTGTACATTGAAAGAACTTAAGCCCAGAACGGGGCTTATACATTGAAATGATGGGCGGCCCAGTCATATACGAGTACATCGCGGTCCTCGGCCTTGGGGTACTCGTCAAACATCTGTACGATGGTAGATAAGGTTCTGCCCCGGCATCGATGGTACAGGTAAAACAAGCAATATTGTCCGCACACGCTACTGGTCAGGCTTTGCAAAGTTCGACTGTTCCAACACCACGTCTCTGTGCCTTGATCCATGAAGTCTGTTAAATCGGGATGGAGGGGTGGCAGGCCGTACGGGTCAAAGTATTCGCCCTGCTGTTCTGTCAAGTACACGCCCACCCAATGTTCACCGGGCCGATCCATCGGGTTCGTGTTGAGAACGTAAGCAGCAGGATACATACGGTCTAATGGGAACACATCTCGGGCGAACACCCCTTGAAAGACCATACGTGTCCCTGGGTCATTCTCCAGCATGGTGGTTATCTGGTCTGTACCCATGTTAGGTGGCAAAGTCACACAGGACGTTGCGCGCCTTGTCCACTTGAATGATGTTGTCAAACTCGGCGTAGCAGATCACATTGACGGTGGTCCCGAGGGCTCGTGCAAAGTGGATTTCCAACCGAAAATTGCCTTGCTTGGCCAGGGCCAGCTGATGGTCGTTCTCTAAGATGGGGGTCAGATCGAAACAGAACAACGTGTATCCGTTCGCGTAGTCCTCACGACTGATCATATTCCCTTCGTCCTGGTTGATTTGACCGGTGGCTGTAAACAGGCTCTGATAGGCTCGAATGAAATTCCTGCGCCCAAAGTTCGGTGTTAAGGCCGTGGCTGGGACCTGTTGTCCGTCCACATGCAGGGCCACAAAATTGATGCCGAAATGTTGAAAGTCAAACGGATTCTCTGGGTAGGCTCCGCTGAAAGTGGCATTTTCCACACAGGCCAGGATTAATCGCTTGGGTATTTCCCCCAGGAACAGGTTTTCTTTGTTGGCGCTCATATTTCCAGCAGGCACAGAGAACACTTTCCAGAGGACGAAATTCATAAACTGAAAAGAATGCTGGGTGAATTCACGCGCCGCACAAAGTTCCCTTGTGGAACTGCAGTCTCTCACTGGCTCGCTCAATTTTTTCTCCGCAGCCTGATAAACTTTAACAAAAGGTGTATCACAGGCTCACCATCACATTCGCTTGAATAAAGCTAGAGCCTATATTAATACCTGGCTTGTATTCCTGAAGTCTTCCAACGGCAAATGTTTTCCGACGCTGCTGGTACCTTGGGTTTTACGGATGTTTTTGGATCCTCGTGGATAGACCAAGAATTGTCAGCACATCTTGCCCACTTAGGGGAGAGTGGGGACACATGGGACAGAGGAGACTTGGGACACCTTGGAAATCATTGAAGTGAGTGAATCTTTATTTTTATGTTTTTTAACTTGCAAAGCTAGATTTTGGAGGCCACGCCCATTTGTTTATACGGTGCAATATAAGGTATATGATACCGATATCTTGGCACAGGATTGTCTTTTATATAGGCACACATGACACTGACCGAATTTGTGAGGGCATGGACAGTTGAACAAAAAATCGCCATTTTGCTAAGTTGGCCCCCCCCCTGGGGAGAGTTGGGACACAGTGTCTCCCATAGAGTGTCCCATCTCTCCCTGCACTTTCGAAGAATATTGCGATATGTATGGTATTACTTTCTGTCGGCAAAGTGATAATTTGTTAACAAGTTCACATTTCCATGTTAAGCCATTATTTTTTTCAAATAAAAAAGTTAGTTTCATTGCATTTAAGTCTTTATATCGGTTGTCCCGTATCTCCCAACTCCTTGTCCCATGTCTCCCGACACTGTCCCAAGTCACCTCCAAAATACGCTGAAATGAAATCGTCTCCACATCATAGCACACTCGGTTTGGTGTCTTAAACACTGTGGCATTGCACGGGTATTCTTCCCAGGTTGGTGCATGGCAAGCAGTGATTTGCACAACTAATTGCTTTGGGCCGAATGTGAAATAATGTGACGACACAGAAATAGTGTCTCAGGTCTCCCCACTCTACCCTACATATCACGGTCAAAAAGTGGTTCCCCATCGTGCTTGCCGTGGAAATTTGGGGCCACAAACTGGCAAATCATAACATTCTCTTTCTTTGTGATAGTATGGCCGTGGTTCAAAATAATCAATCACCAGTCTTTTATGGGTGATGAAATTAGTGGGTCAGTTAGTAGTTACCTGCCTTCGATATTACATTCTGTTCAGATCAAAACATATTTCGGAACAATCTAACGTTATTCCTGACAAGCTATCGCGGTTACAATTTCAGGAAGTGCTGTCTCTAGCCCCTTGGCTCGATCGCTCTTCGTACCCAATACCTGGACTGTTGCTGATTCTTTGCTGACAGCTAGATTTCTTCTGACGGCGTCCCTTGCTGAATTTTCCTTGAAAGTATACAAGTGCGTGCATGACAATTATATAGAGATTTCCTCGATAACACTGGTCACTGTACTAGTAAGGCATTCCCCATCTCATCGGCACAGTTGGTTTCCTTCAAAGCAGTTCTTGTATTTCCACAAGTATGCACCCTCCACAGCTTATACATTCGTATCGGCTATCAGCTATGAGCACAATTCGGCTGCAGTAAACGACCCTGCTCAGTTATTCCTTGTCAAAAAGCTACTTACGGGCATGTACAAATTACACGGTTAGTCGGATACCAGGTTGCTCATAATTAAGGATATCCGCCATAAGATATTTGATGCCATACTCCACATTGTATCAGTTTTCTCGATAGCATTTCCTGACATCTTATTCGTCAGTGAATTGACAGGTCGTTCGGAATAAGACAGCAATAGCAATGTTCTTTAATACAACGACGTCTCTTTCTTCGACCATTCTGGCCCGTTACAAGGCATACACATCATTATACGCAACTTCAAACACAACATATCCCATAAACCAGTTCATTTGTTTATATCATATTTTACCGATAATATTAAATATTGTCCAGTTCTAGCAATCCGTGCTTATTTTCGGTTACATACTTCACATTCGAGGACGGGCTCCCTGTTCCAATTTCCAGAAGATGCGCCCGTTACAGCTGCCTATTTCTCAGCTCATGTAAAAAAGGGAATCTCTTTAATCGGCATTGATCCTCTTTAATAGGCCATAGTTTTCGCATTGGCGCCGTCACTTTCTCTTCAGCAACAGGAATCCGAATAACTTATTCAAAAATGTGTAGATTGAAGTCTAGCACTATATTAGAAAGACACATTTCACTTGGTAGATATGCATTGTCCAGTCACGGGCTGCCTCATATGGTAGCCCTAACAAATTTATTGCATAAATAAGGATCTGGTTCAACTTGACCCAGTTTGGCAAAAGTCGTTCAGGGGCGGCCGTGGTATCTGAGTCAGTTATGTATCATTATTTCCTGACATTTACTGTATATTTAACACCAAGAAAACAATTAAAAAAATATATCAAAATTTAGGATCGAAAATTCGTCAAAATTTCACATTTTTTTGGTTCTGACGTAGCTGTAACGTCATTACGGCGGCCATCTTGGATTTGCATTTCTCGTTATACCTTGGTCAACACTATTAATGTGGAAATTTTCAAATTCCTACAAGAGAGGATAGCTGTTTTAAAAATCGTTGGGATAAAAATTGCCATTTTTAGGTCCCAAATGACCCCCAATGGACCACAAATTGCCCCGTTGGCCTCGAAATCAGGGGCACCCCTTCTGATATTGATCTCGGTGCCTCTGACGACACGTGTGTCAAATTTGGTGCTTTATTCCACTGTGTCACGATAAAGTGAAAATCTGGCATTAAGCCACCGGACTATCAGCCTTCTCTCTCGTCGATTGTATGACAAAAGAGATGATTACAATTTCGACATCGTAAACTATCCCTTTTTGGACAGTAATATTCCAGTTGGACCTGCATATGGCGTATACATATCACGCCTAGTAGCATTTGCTAGATCCTGTGTTAAATGTGACGATTTTAATCAACGTCACAAAACATTGTTGCAGAAACTTATAAAACAGGGCTACACCACCAAGCGCCTCCACTCAAAGTTTCTCAATTTGGCGATACATATCGCATGCTGATAGCAAAATACGAGCGTAGCGTGCAAGATCTATGGCGTTATGTTTCGTAACTTGTGTCTAATTCCGCTTAACCCGGTGCTAGGGGCCGTATGAACCCATGTACTTCAAGATCCTCATGGCACTCATATGAACAGTCACAATCAAAGCGTGACTGAGATACATCATTCTTTAGATGACGACTTTACAACGAATATTATGGATTAAGAATACTGATCAGCGATACGGATTTGATATTTTTGGAATATCATGATGTCTTGCCGGCATCATTGAAAACTGTTGACCGCTTCTCTCTTGTAGGAAACAAGCCTATGTTTATGTATACTATGATTGTCTTTTTGAATTTGGTGCTAATACTGTTATGTGGAATATGGAATAGGTCTTTGGATTATGGACGCGGATATTCTCTAATGGACGACGGCTGAATTATGAATGACGGACCAGACGCCTGTAATTCAATTCGTTCTCTCTCCAGGGTTTTCAGTCAAAGGTCATCATATAGTTGGGGTGGATATTCACGGTCTCATCGCGTTCTACCATGGTTTTGAACCCCTGGAGGATCAAATCTTCAACCGCCTGTTGTAAGGCTTCATCCAAATGCCAGTCGACATGCTCGTCAGGGCGCAGCTTCAAGCAATATTATCGGCGCTGGCTGTGATGCTTCACTTTACAACCCTGACAGTGTTACTTCGGCAGTACCCCGATGACAGGTTGTAGCGCTTCAGTCCGTGAAGATTTTTTTGATGGACACGAAAATCGAATTCTGTGAAGAATTCGATTGACTGCCCTTGGTCTGGCACTGTGTTACTCGCTTTGTCGTGCAATACATGATCGATGTTAAAGAATTCCTCCAAATGTTAACATCCAAATGATCCCTGTTTTGATAGGGTGGATTTTGCTGCGCATATACTCGCCCATCTTCCAGCGGCATACATGGATTTTACCCTGTTTATGGTAAACGCTCTATCTCAGGTACACGTCGTCAGACAACAGCCAAGGGCAGGTAATTACCGTCTGGTTAACAACTTTGTCAAATTAACCCAGCCCTTCAGCGTGAAACGCACAGTCTTTAAACTGTGCAAAGGGTCAGAGTCGGCCACGGCTTTACCCTAGGTAATATCCATATATAGGCATGCCCGTTAGAGTTCCTCACTTTAGCGAATACGTTGTACATCAAATGGAACATGGTGATGACTGAATGTTAATCAGCAGTAGCGAGATTATGATACGTTAAGGCAACAACACACGTTGAGCATGCGGGTTCTATCAACATACCGTTTTTTTTATTGGTCCCTCTTCAAATTCTCTACTTCAACTCTAGTGCTTTTCCCCCATCGTTGCAACGACAATTAGATTTTGAACCCAACGCTCTCATGAAAGCGATTCCAAAAATCTGAGTCACTGATTTGCTGAATTTGAACGTCAATCTTTCCACCTTTGATCTTGACCGCCTGACGAGATTCTTTCTTTCATATCATGTAGCAAGCGGTATAAACCATCTCCTACAACACTCTCGTGCCATAATGAAGTTCACAAAATGTCATACGGCTACTGCAAGAGAATATGACATGTCTTTAGGAGCTCAAAATCATTACACATAATCGACTTTCCTGATCGAGAAATACGACATTGTGTGTTACAACGTCTGTGTGGGTACTATATTGAATTTATATCCTATCTGCTCCCCTGTTAGAATATGTCGCTTGTGGGATCTAACCGGCTTGCACTAACGCGTGTGTTGACTAATATCGAGAACTCCTCAGAGTGCTTTGAAGGGAAGAAAGGGGCCTTTTCGTTGGCTCAGCCGAACCAGGCGCCACGCTGTTGGGGTATCTTCTGATGTTGCCGCTCTCGCCAGATTGGCACCATAAAGCGGGTAGGACTGGTCCTTGGCATAAACCTTGTCTTAAAGCGGATACGATGACCCTATCCTCCCTCCACGTCTGTAAGTAAAGTAGTTAAAATGCGGCCGTGATGTCATAAGACTATTAAATATTCATGACCTGGGCGCTTTTCGTTGGCTCAGCCGAACCAGGCGCCACGCTGGTGGGGTATCTTCTGATGTTGCCGCTCTTGCCAGATTGGCACCATAAAGCGGGTAGGACTGGTCCTTGGCATAAACCTTGGCTTAAAGCGGATACGACGACCCTGTCCTCCCTCCACATCAGTAGTAGTATAAGTGGAAAAACGGTCGTATTGACCTCTTTGCACTTAAATGACCTCAAAAATTTGTATATTGGAGAGAAAATCTACCTCCCAACACAGAAGAGTTCCAATTGTTACCTTTCTAGGGGGAGGTAACCCCAGGTCACTATAGTTCCGGCAAAGGGGCCCTGGGCATGTATTCTTCCGCGGTGATGCGGTCGCGGAAAAAAGCTTCCACGGAGAAAAAGTAGTCCCCACACTTCAAATACGCTGCATGGTCCGATTGGGTCGTGTGAGGTATCAATGTGAAGCATTTGTGAAGGGGCATCTGATGGGCTGGGTGTGGGGTTGAAATAGCGTCATTCTGCGCATGCGCGGTGGACCAAGGGTATGGAAATAGACGTTTTGGGGTCTAGGGCAGCCACTAATGGTCCGATGGAGTTGAGTGAGGTATCAGTATGAAGTCTATGTGAGGGGGCATCCGATGGGGTGGGCATGGGTTGGAATATCGTCATTCTGCGCATGCGCGGTAGACCAAGGGTATGGAATAGACGTTTTGGGATCTAGGGAAGCCCCTAATGGGCCGATGGAGTCGTATGAGGTATCAATGCGAAGCATAGGTGAGGGGGCATCTGACTGGACTAGTGTCCCGGTCGTTGTCAGCATTCTGCGCATGCGCAGACAGGGAATTGTGGGAAAAGGGTATGGAAATAGACGTTTTGGTGTCTAGGGGAGCCCCTAATGGTCCGATTGGGTCGAGTGAGGTATCAATGTGAAGCCTATGGGAGGGGGCATCCGATGGGGTGGGTGTGGGGTTGAAATAGCAGCATTCTGCGCATGCGCGGTAGACCAGGGGTATGGAAATAGACGTTTTGGGATCTAGGGGAGCCCCTAATGGGCCGATAGAGTCGTATGAGGTATCACTGTGAAGCATTCGTAAAGGGGCATCCGCCTGGACTAGTGGCTCGGGCGTTGTCAACACTCTGCGCATGCGCAAACAGGGAATTGTGGGAAAAGGGGATGGAAATAGACGTTTTGGGGTCTGGGTGGGCCACTATTGGTCCTATGGAGTCGTATGAGGTATCCATGTGAAGCATTCGTAAAGGAGTATCCACCTGGACTAGTGTCTCGGCCGTTGTCAACATTCTGCGCATGCGCAGACAGGGAATTGTGGGAAAAGGGCATTGGAATGGACATTTTGGGATCTATTTGGGCCCCTGGTCGTCCGATGGGGTCGAGTGAGGTATCGTTGTAAAGGATACGTGAGGGGGCATCCGCCTGGACTAGTATGGCGTGGAACTGACGTCATTCTGCGCATGCGCAGTAGACAAAGTGTATGGAAATAGACGTTTTAGGGTCTAGGTGGGTCCCTAGTGGTCCGATGGAGTTGAGTGAGGTATCAATGTGTAAAGCAGTCGTGAAGGAGCATCCAGTCATGGGTGGGTGCATGTAAAATTAGGATTCTTTCCCGAAAATATAAAAGCGGAACACGGACTTTACCCCTAAAATAGGGGAAAACACCTATCAACCCTAGCCAAAGGGGCTAATATCGGTCCCCGGGCTTATTGGGATCTGCCTATCAAGTCAATGGGGTGGGTGCATGTAAAATTAGGATTTTGCCCCGAATATATAAAAAGCGGAAAGCGGACTTTACCCCTAAAATAGGGGAAAACACCTATCAACCCTACCCCAATTTCGGAGCTCCAAGAGCTCCGGAGCTCCGACTTCCAAGAGCTCCGGAGATCCGAGTTCCAAGAGCTCCGGAGCTCCGAGTTCCAAGAGCTCCGGAGCTCCGACGCCACCACCGGGCGTTGACGGGCGTCAACGCCCGGTGGTGGTGGTAGCTCCCGTGTGGCAGAGCACTTGGATCGGAGCTCTTGGAGCTCAGAGCACGGAAATGACGTCATCGCATGCATGCGCACCTGTGTCATCTTGCAGTTCTCGGGGTGTAGACTCCATTTGAGGGATGTCACGTCCACAGCATCTATGACGTCATCGGTGACGTCATCAGTACGAGTAGTAGCGAAAGAACGTGTTTTATAATTGGCTCAGTGCCAATTTTTCCCCACGATTTGCGGGATGTCCACAGCATCTGTGACGTCATTGGTGACGTCATCAGTACGAGTAGTAGAGAAAGAACGGGTTTATAATTGGCTCAGTGACCATTTTTTCCCACCTGTGACGTCACTGGTGACGTCATCAGTGAGAGTAGTAACGAAAGCGGGAGTTTCGGAGGTGCGATGGAGTGCATTTGGAATAGATAACGGCCTATTTTTCCATCCAACTACCTGGTAGAGTTACCTGTGAGTGTGAGTGTATGTGCGCGTGTGATTGAGTGAGTGAGTGTGAGTGAGTGAGTGAGTGAAGTGTGCACAACGCCGGTGAGGCGTCCCCAACGCCCGTCTTAACGCATGGACGCATTAACGACGGTGAGTGAGTGAGTGAGTGAGTGAGTGGGATCCGACTGGACTAATGGTTCCTCCGTTTTCATCATTTTGCGCATGCGCAGTCTGGCCGTAGTATAGAAAGCAGGCATTTTGGGGATTCGTGGAGGTTTGTTGAGTGGTTGACCATCCCTGGTCAAATGGACCGTGTGGGGTATCAGTGTGAAGCTCTCGAATGGCTGTCACCCGCCAAGGCCTTACGCCTTAACGCCTGTCTCAACGACTTAAAGCCCTAGCATAACGCCATGACGCCATGACACAGACAGATGAGAGAACAACAACAACAACAAGGATGAGAGAACAACAACAACAGCAGGTTTTTTCATATAGTTTTCTCCCCTCCATCATAACATACCCACGCTGGGGGAGCCGTGTTGGGTAGGTTTACAATTCAAGAAGTCTCTTGTCCAATCGGAGGCCACCATTTGGTCCTGTCATACTCGTTCTTGCCCGTTAGATGTATTCTCGGCTGTCCAATCAGAAGTCGCCATTTCAGAAAGTTCTATCTTCGGCCATGTTCGCTTTGAACCGTTTGTTCTAATCGTCATCGGGCAGGCCAGGATTCCGTTGAGGCAACATATTCTCAGATACTTGTTTGCGCATTCTGAGTATCTATCAGTGCATGGGTGAATACATTCAGGGGGCTCCGAAACTCTTGGAGCTCGGAGAGGCTTACACAACATCTTTGAGGCGTCCCCAACGCCCGTCTTAACGCATGGACGCACTATAACGACGGTGAGTGAGTGAGTGAGCGAGTGAGTGAGTCTTCCGGTTCCAGTCACGTGACAGTAAACATGGAAAAACCCTGATGTAAGATGAGGACCCGGATGTAAGATGAGCACCCGGATGTAAAACCACAGTACCCAGGGAAGTGACCTTTGACCCTGCGCTACTCGGAAGTGACGTCATCGTACGCAGACACACACACACATACACATACACATACCTGGTGCACCCACACCCTGGTGTACCCTATGCACTACGGGCTATAGGGTAGCATGACTGCCCGGTTATTGGACACTTTTTATGAATAAGAGTCTGCAGGTCGGCCATGCAACCACGTATGGCTGAGAAAGTAACACTGGATAAAGGACTACATCTTTAGTGATAAATCGTCATAAAAAAATAGTGAAGAAAAAATACGGGGAGAGACTGGGAATAGTTGAAAGGCAGGGACCATCAACGGTATGAAAATGCAAGTTTGCGCCCAGTTACTGGACACTTTTTCAGTGATGGATTTATTTGAAACTAATCCACTTACTGTAAAATTGTTTGCCCCCCAGTCTTTAGTAAACATCCAACAATATTTAAACATGAATCCGCACTGTAGCACACACATGAGTTTTGGAATGAGCGTCGAAGATTCAACCGGCCCCAAATTTTGGAGTTTTAGGAGTGTCCATTATCCTTGGCTGTCAATCAGTGCTATTGCCACTGTGAGTCACATGTCATGCTATCGTAAACTGGCTGCTCCCCGGAATTGCTCTGTTTTCAGACGGAGTGGCGGGAGAAATATACATCGTCTGCCAAACGCCGGTCGCGTTGCACACTGAGATTCCAAATGAAGATTCTCCATATTTGTGGGAACATTTTCAGTCAAATTTCGTTGAATTTAATCAAACCTGCAATCAGGAATGAAACTCTGAAACTGGAGGAAATTTTTGGTGCATTTTTTCACCCAAATTTGTGAGACTATTTCCGATCCGCATGAGGACTTAACGTGCACAAATTCCGTGAGTAAACAGAAATTTATCAGCCTGTCTTTGTAAGTTAACTCAACTGTAAAATTAAATTTGTATTACAGTTGTCATGTAATATTCCCAGAAAACAGCCCCGCTAGGTCTAGGTGTCCAATAATAGGGCCTGTCCAATAACCGGGCAGTCATGCTACAGGGTTTCATTTATTTTAACTGTGTTACAAATTTTTACTAACTCAAACAAATCTAGTTAACAATATCTCATAAATATTTCACTGTGTTGCACATTTGTAAAAAAAAATAGAAAAGGGGAAATGTCCAGGAGAAAATATCTGCCAGGTTAAATGTCCTGGGGGAGGGAGAATGTCCTGAATTCATGAATAACAATCACCACCATTCGTTTACAATAATTTGATTATATATAATTATTGAATAAACATCGTGATATTTCTGTCCATTATAGTCACGTCTCGCTTTGAATATTTTTGCATTCTAAATTTTTCATTCAAGTATGAAATTAAAATTATTCTATCAATTTAATTCCTTAAATTAATTTATAATCAAAAAGAACTCCAAATATTCATCGTATTCGTGGTACTGAGTTTTTTGGGTTGCCAGTCATCAAAAGTTACCACGCCACAAAGGAACAGGAAAATGAAACGAACTCGTACATGTACTGGGCTGCGCCTGTATATATATTATAATTTTCTATGCTTCGTAATTGGCAATATATGGCTTGCGAAATAAAAAATGAAATAAAAGTCAGAAGCGAATAAAAGAACTATACTTCGTTCGTTTCTAGGCTTTCGCGCCGATTCCAAACCAGTACGAAACTTAGACCCAGGTGCCTGTTCACTCAGGCTGATGCTGAGGTGACAGGCACAGAGCGATCGAGTGGCCTATGGCCAGCATTGAAATAAACATGCAATTTTTTCAACCTACCTGTAAGTACATCGACTAAAACCAGCCTGTATGTTAAGTTTGGGTCCCATACAATGATATTATGCAGTAATTCCGTGTCTGTAGGGTCTGTACTATTTATTTCGAGTGAAATCCAGTCAGGAGCGAAGACAGAAACACGTCCGTGCCCGCCATCTTCTCAGAAATTATGACGTGAAACACGTCGGCGCGAGAAAACGCGCGGTAAACACTGGTTGGTTCAAATTACAAACCTAAACACGTGATCGGCCAAATCGGCTTCTATCGCACGGGCAGTCCATGCAACGTTCACAGTCCAGCAAAATGTCGAACACGAACAGAGCCATAGAGTCCATAGTGAAAGATCTATTACCGCATAAATTGAAAAAAGAACAAAAAATCATACTAAACAATTTATGCGTTAAACACAGTGTACTAGGGATTCTTCCGACAGGATATGGAAAAAGTCATTGCTTCGCACTATTGCCACTTGTGCTGGACAAGGTGAGTTAAAAAAATATATATATATAAAAAACCCACTAACTATACGGCTACTATGGAAAATGACAATTGAACCACCGGAATGAATCCCATGAACCCTCTTTACCTGGCCGAGGCTATTTAGGAATATGTTCCTTTCCCCCTGAGTTATAGGGAGCTCAAAATTACCACACTATACCCTTGAGTCAAGGGTGAAAAGCCATTCAAGTGTTCATTATGTCCATATGCATGTGCGCAGAAAGTAGTACATATCCCCGCCATTAGTTATTCCTGATCTCTAACTTTTACCATATACTAGTAACTAATGTTAAATTGTCCCGCAGGGGGTACCACAAGTATTTGAAGCAGTATGGTGAAGGAGGTAATGCTTATGTACATGACATTACCTTCTTTAGCTTCTTTCGTCATTTCCTCAACCCTCAGTATGGCGACACAGGAAATTCCCAACACTGAATATCTGGTAACTAAATCCATCATGAGGCTCCGCAATGGAGATATCACTAATACAATGTGCTTTTCGTCAGGTTGTATCTGCATTAGAATGATAAATAATATGCGTCATGATAAAAGTGGGAAAACCGAAGCGTACCAGGCCGAAAATTCTTATAACTCTTTAGTCTACCTTTCTGCGCACATGCATATGGGCATAATGAACACTTGAATGGCTTTTCACCCTTGACTCAAGGGTATAGTGTGGTAATTTTGAGCTCCCTATAACTCAGGGGGAAAGGAACATATTCCTAAATAGCCTCGGCCAGGTAAAGAGGGTTCATGGGATTCATTCCGGTGGTTCAATTGTCATTTTCCATAGTAGCCGTATAGTTAGTGGTTTTTTTATATATATATTTTTTTAACTCCCCTTGTCCAGCACAAGTGGCAATAGTGCGAAGCAATGACTTTTTCCATATCCTGTCGGAAGAATCCCTAGTACACTGTGTTTAACGCATAAATTGTTTAGTATGATTTTTTGTTCTTTTTTCAATTTATGCGGTAATAGATCTTTCACTATGGACTCTATGGCTCTGTTCGTGTTCGACATTTTGCTGGACTGTGAACGTTGCATGGACTGCCCGTGCGATAGAAGCCGATTTGGCCGATCACGTGTTTAGGTTTGTAATTTGAACCAACCAGTGTCTACCGCGCGTTTTCTCGCGCCGACGTGTTTCACGTCATAATTTCTGAGAAGATGGCGGGCACGGACGTGTTTCTGTCTTCGCTCCGGACTGGATTTCACTCGAAATAAATAGTACAGACCCTACAGACACGGAATTACTGCATAATATCATTGTATGGGACCCAAACTTAACATACAGGCTGGTTTTAGTCGATGTACTTGCAGGTAGGTTGAAAAAATTGCATGTTTATTTCAATGCTGGCCATAGGCCACTCGATCGCTCTGTGCCTGTCACCTCAGCATCAGCCTGAGTGAACAGGCACCTGGGTCTATACGAAACTGTGACTACGGTTGTTACGGTAGCTCTGTATGATATGCCATGTGTATTTTGGCTGACATGCGGCTGACAGTGACATGGCTTACGCAAGTTACATTTGGTATTTCTGAAGGTCATTTTGGCAGAGAGTAATTTGCACGGGGTAGGGTGTTTTGAAATAGCTTATTTCAGCGAAAGTGGAAGAGTGGATAGGTGGATCACTTGAGAGTGTGCTGTATCGCAGATTAAAGCCGAAGCCGAAGGTTTGGACAAGTTTACTACTGTTGAAAACTGGTCCATACATGGCGCATGGTCCATGCTGTGTGCAGCTGCAGTCGGGAACTTCCTTGGACAGTTGGATAGGGTGTCAGAAAAAGTGAATATAAGCTGAAAGACCCACTGTCCCCACTATTAATGCATCACCTCTAGCCCTTGTTGGCGTGACCAGGGGATGCTCACGCCATTGCGTTGGAGAAACCTAGATGGAGAAAACCATCCATGAATTGATGTGATATCTGACGGTCGTAATTCATGGATGGAGCGCCAAGTCATAGTAAAACAGCGAGTAGAAATCCAGCCCCCCTCGCCTGACGATGGTATTTACGCTAAAAATACGGCGAAAGCATCCAAGTTTAGCAACTTACTATCTCCTCAGATCATTATCCTATCCATAAACACCGTTTATTTGGGTATTCGGCTCTGTTTTGTTGAGATAGCAGCATAAATCCACACCTACTGTACCGTTTTCTTCCATCCGCCTCTGTTCACTCGAAAGTTAGGTCAACAAGCATGCGCACACGATACACTTCACGTCATGGTCACGTGACTCTCATTTGGCGACCCGTCGTCATCCGCGCACTTCCTCCACACGTGGTATTGTAGCTGACAGGCGCGATAGAATCATGGCAGAAGCGGCTAACTGATTACACGCGTGAGAATAATCCTGCATTTTAAAACAATTCTTGATAGTTATTCCAGGTATTGTGTAATAAATATCCCCTGGATTGCGCCCGAGAGGTGATAATGAGCTGTATTAACTGCAACCAGGAATTCATTCGTAAGTCTGACCATGGATATAGCAGGCATCCGGTAACCTCAACATTAAGGGTGTCCGATTTAACCGTGAATGAAGCACTGACAGCAGAATTTCTTAATATCAAAGCCTTCACCCCGGAGAAAGAGAAACAATTTATATGTTCCATGTGTTTCAACTTGCTCGGTCGGGTAGTTAGTAGGAGAAGGGAGGCCACCGCTGCAGAAGTAGATTTGGTGAAACGGTGCGCGGATGACGACGGGTCGCCAAATGAGAGTCACGTGACTATGACGTGAAGTGTATCGTGTGCGCATGCTTGTTGACCTAACTTTCGAGTGAACAGAGGCGGATGGAAGAAAACGGTACAGTAGGTGTGGATTTATGCTGCTATCTCAACAAAACAGAGCCAAATACCCAAATAAACGGTGTTTATGGATAGGATAATGATCTGAGGAGATAGTAAGTTGCTAAACTTGGATGCTTTCGCCGTATTTTTAGCGTAAATACCATCCCCCTCGTCAGGCGAGGGGGGCTGGATTTCTACTCGCTGTTTTACTATGACTTGGCGCTCCATCCATGAATTACGACCGTCAGATATCACATCAATTCATGGATGGTTTTCTCCATCTAGGAGAAACCAAGCTATAGCGCGCGAGCAACAACAACATTCCATTTCATGTTTAATTCGACAGAAATAGATATTTAAAACGTACATGTACCTTATACCATCAATACTGTACACACACAAACTCCTCACGAAGGCACAGAGGGTAGGAAAAAATAAGTGACTGGGGGTTGTTGTTTCTCTGGACAAACACAACGTCTTCCCTGCTCAACTCTGTGAGCACGTGTTGTTTTGCGGAAGCCCGACCCTCTCGCCGAGGGGTTTACCAAAAATGCAAACCGCACACGTGTTCGGCAAGACATGCTCGTCAATTGCCAAGAACATGTACGCTCTAATGAGGGCAATCGATTCCGGTATGTCCGAATTGATTTTAGTTTAAACTCTACACACCGAAAAGGAATATTTCCAAGAATCCGTGTGTGTCAAGAGCATGTTATGGGACTTGAAGCGTACATGTTGTTTGCCAGTGGACGAATTTCTTTCCGAACACGTGCGCGGTTTGCATTTTTGGTAACCTTCGTGCGTGCAAAGGAAAGGAAAGATGGCGTGAAGCGAGCAGGAAGGACGTTTTGATATGTGCAGAGAAACAACAATCCCGAGTCACTTGTTTTTGTTCTACCCTCTTTGCTTTCGTAACCAGATTGTGTGTGTATATGGATAAGTTGATGGAATAAGGTACGTATTTACTCATGTATTTGGGTCGAATTTCATGAGTTGAATTTTGCGGTTTGCCGTGCGCTATAGCTTGGTTTCTCCAATGCAATGGCGTGAGCATCTCCTGGTCACGCCAACAAGGGCTACATCACCTCCTGAATTTGTTTTTGAATCACGGCCTTGCTTTCCCATCAATATAGACATCGATTGACAGAGTTAGATACAGGGTCTCACAGCGTCCTTAAAAAGGACACAACTATAAAATCAAATGACCATTTTTCCACAAAATCAAATGACTTTATTTTAGAAAACTCATAGATTAAAGTGAATACCAGGGGCAAAAGGCACAGTAGTTTGTGTAAAACACTCAAAGAACACAGACTGACAATGTTTTGGCATGTTCAACACCATTTCAGTGATATTAGCCATTTTGCAAAATTAGTTTTTTCAAATAACGACAAAGCTATTTTCAAACAAGGACTTTAGCGAAAATCCTGCATCTAACCCTGATTGATATAATGCACTTGCCAACGGAAATCCCCACCCCCCGGAAAGGATGGGGCTATGTCCCAAATCACTTGGTATTACCCCTAACATACCCCTGTCATGACCCCTATACCCATGCCTGAACAGGTCCAGGAAATCCCACGAACTTGCGTTTTTACGTCAGTTCGCATATATAGGTCAACTGACCAATGAATGATAGGCTAGGATTGAGAAGTTGAATTTCTTTGTTGGTCGTAGCAAATAAATAAAGGTACTCACGTAAACAGGGAAGCCAGGAGAGCATGATAACATTTACCATTCAAGTGTTCAACAAGCCAAATGATCACAACTGGTAAAAGGAGTTCCACATTCACAGAGATTAAAACGTGAAATCGCCATCAAAAGTGCAAAGCGGAAGTTATGTGTTCAAAGAGAACTTCAAAGCAAGAGAAATAACTCTGATACCTGTTCAGGTGAAAACAATTGGGGGATCGGGTAGCTGACATAAGAAAATTATGTTCTGTGTGTTGACTCAGCGTACTGTGTAACACAGGCGAGTCCCACCCATCGAGCGCCTCACTGTTTTCTTTTACCGGGAAAGTGAAAGAGCGGGTCTATAAAATGTTTCAAGGATTACAGACGATTTACAGGGTTTTAGAAAGAAAGATTTGTACAGCTGTTCATCCTATTAATATCAGTCCTTATGTGCTTACTTCGGCGCACCCTCGAACGCCCTTTGACGAAAAATATGATTGCGTTTCCTTTGCGTTTCGGTTCAAGGCTAATGGTTCCAGATTTTTCAACTCGTTCCATTCATTTGTGTTGTTCGGGGACCTCGTGGATGACGTGTCTTCAGTCAAAACATGTCAAACAGGTTTTGTCAAAGTTCAAATCATTGGTCATCAGATCGCTGACGTAACATTTCCTGATTGCAATTTATCAGGCTGCACAACAATCGGCGCCCAGAGACAGTCTTCACAATCCTAGATAGGCCAGTTAGCCTATATATATCATTGTCGAACGAACATTCCTCGATCACTGAAAAACGATCTTAAAGTGCAAGATGATATGTATGTGGGAAGACACTTGGAGTTGTACTCTAACCAACCTGCACATTGGTGGCAAATACTTTTACGGCATGTCTCTGACACGAATTGACCAAAATGGACCCCTTACCATTTCCCTCATTCTCATACTTACGTTCATCTATCTGCATCAGATTTTCATAAAAATCAACGGAGCGTTTACATCATCTTACTCTCTTGTGGGCGCAGCCATTCGCAAAGACGGGCGCGCTTGCAAAGCGAGAAAAGCGTGCAGCGGTTTTGCTGCAGTCACATTCCTGCTAAGTCCATTATCCGCATTCGAGAACTTCCTCATATTTTACACATCGTACAGCTTTTGTTGTACGGCGTGTAAATATGAGGAGTTCCCAAATGCGGATAACGGACTTAGCAGGAATGTGACTGCAGCAAAACCGCTGCACGCTTTTCTCGCTTTGCATGCGGCCATGTCTGCGCAAATGGCTGTGCCCTCAAGAGAGTAAGATGATGTAAACGTTGATTTTTATGAAAATCTGACGCAGATAGATGAACTTAAGTATGAGAATGAGGGAAATGTTAATTAGGGGGTCCATTTTAGTCAATTCGTGTCCGAGACCTGCCGTAAAAATATTTGTCGCCAATGTGCAGGTTAATTAGAGTACAACTCTCCCACACACATACCATCTTGCAATTTGAGATCGTTCATCAGTGAGCGAGGAATGTTTGTTCGACAACGATATATATAGGCTAACTGGCCTATCACTCATTGATCAGTTGACCTATGTGAACTGACATATACGCAAGTTCGTGGGATTTCCGGGACCTGCCGAATGCGACGTTAAACCTTGATTTTCTCTCTCTCTCCCATGCCCCACACCACACTGACATGACTGAAAGAGTTCTGTTCAGGGGAGGTAACTACCAATGATCCTATCAGATATAGCCCTTGCATTGCCCAAAACTGTAGCAAGTTTTTGGTGGCATAATGCCAAAATAGCCCCATACCAGCCCCACCCTTCCTGTTGACAAGTGCATAATCATTGCATCTGCCTTGGCACAGGTGAAACTATTTGGTTATGGATGAATGAGAATTATATTGGAAATCCGGCATTATTGTTTTTTTTTTGATCACTGCAGGTGAGCCTGCAAAACAGAGACTGTTTAATACCGTTACAACTAATCGCACAGTCACAGCAGCAGAATGTCAAGATCCAATGATCTGCTAGCTTTCCTTCGAGGCCTGGAATGTATCACCAAGGCTTTGGTGGAACACCAAGGAAAGGAATGTCGTACAGTTTGGAAAAACTCCAGTGTGAAGACAGCCGCTCAGGGGCTTGGTGGGAAGATTGAAGACGTTATCAGTGATGCTATTGTCAGAAGGTCACAGGCAAAGGTAAACACAAAGACACTCACTGAACTGTAACACATGTATGCATGCTAATAATCAGATGATGAAGGTAATTTAATACTCGAAAATGCCAAAATGAATCAAACTTACTGAACACAATGTGTTTCCCTCCATCATTATAAACAATAGTTAAACCAGAGTTTGTAACTTCACTTCCCCCCACCCCACAGTACATCATATTTGAATGCTGCCTAATGAACCAACTGAATACCTAATTTCTAAATCTAAATGACTCATATTTTTGCTGTTCGATTTTCTTTCCATTTTGCAAGGTAGACTGGAATGAAGGATCAGGTGGAATTCATGGCCTCTCAAGCGGTATCCATTTTTGAAAATTTAAGAGACCGGGGTTCTGAAATAGTCGGTGGAGTTCAAGAAACGTCACAAGCTGAAGTATACGAAGAGAGAAATGTGGATTATGGAACTGAAAGTTTGAGTGAGGACATGATCCTCCAGTCTGCTATTTCCCAATCTGTCAGTGGTTTATCTCAAGACATTTCATCACCCTCTGATATGTCCAGAGGTCGCGCAGGTTCCAGTACACTGAATATGGTAGGAGAATCTCCTCAGTCATTGGGCATATCTTCTGACATGCATGGACAACGGAAAAGTTTCCATTATGACAGTGGGTCCTCTGGTATTACTGCGGAGGATCTGAAGAACAAGAAGATGGAGAGAATATCTCACAAAGATGAACACCAAGATGAACCAAAAGTTGAGAAGAAGCAACCCTTGAGAACCTCACCACCTCCAACAAAAATGAACCAAAAGGTGAAGTGTTCAAATATTGTCTGTGTTTCTATGTTTTTTCTTTGTCGAATCTAGTGTTATGTAATCTTGACAAAGTCTGAAACATGCACAGCCTAGCTTGGGCTCTAAATTCTAATGCGGGCTTGTTCTAGAATATGGAAACAGTTCAGACACAGGAAAAGTGACTGTCACCTTTGAATGTATGTGGTGCAAAATTTGAATATAAATCATTAATTAACCATTGTATGTTCTTCCTTCCTCAGCTGAGTGAGAGAGCTCGTGAGCGTCGTGTACCAGGATCCAGGGTCGGCAGGATGATGAGCTTTGGAAGTGAGACCATTCAACTCTAGCCTCACTGGCAACTGTCATAACTGTTATGTAGACTAGATCACAAGTCCAAGTTTTTACACTGAAATAATAGGGTGTTGTAATTTATTGAAACTTGAAATTGATGAATTGGTATATAAAATGATGTTTTGAGTCTATTTTTTAGCTCGCCGTATACGAAGTAGGCGAGGTATTGGGAGAGAGAGAGGGGAAAAGTGTTGGTGTCTGTGTCGGTGTTGGTGTCGGTGTTGGTGTCCGGTTAGACTTTTATGTTTAGGCTGGACTTGGAAAGTTTTCTGGGTTACTCTTTTCTGTTTAGGCTGGACTTAGAATAATTTTGACTTCTTATTGGGCATGAGATGCAGTGTACATTGTATACACAGTCATACATACCAAATCACATACATTACATGTATGTTCCTTTATAGTATTTACTAATAGTTTTTGACATTATTTTATTTCAGAAGTACAATATCAAAATAACTGGTGGGGGAATCCCGCAGTACCGAACCCCTGTTAGTTTTTAATTTCGTGTCGCCTTAAATGAAGGACGCCATTTCCTAAAATTTTATCAAATTCTCGTTGACCCTGAAGCTTTTGTAAAACCATATCTGTGTCCACACATTTAACTTACTATATTAATTAAAAGTGAGTTTGAATCAGTTTGTGAGCTCAGTCTTTACCCGTGCACATTATTATGGAGCATTACAGTATGATTGGACACAGTTGTCATTGCGTTCTTTTATTTGCATACAAATGTGAAGGTTTACCACAGTGCAAGTGTCCCATTGCCTGTTGGAAATGATAGATTTAGTCCTACTATTGCACTGTTATTAGCTTTGTTTGTTCACATATCATCACACAAAGTTACACCAAGAACGTGCTCAAAATTGCACACCTATTGTTTCTAACTACATGTATACATGAACATATATTCATCAGATCTATGCAATGGGATGTGTAGGCTTACTTTTGGAAAAAATGTAATCTTTATTGGTAGTTATATAATATAGTTCCTCCTTCAATCCAACCTCAATATCACTAAATATAGAAATCATATTTCTTAATAAATTTATTATTTTAAATGATGTGCATTGCCAATGATGTGTAACCTCAAATGATGTGCCATCCTTAAGGGCTCGATCTTTTTGCGAAGCTGCATATATCTCTTATATGTGATACTAACCTATTAGGTAGGAGATGCAGTGTACATTGTAGGTTTAATATACTTGGTGTAAGAATTACGCACAAGACAGAGCCTACAATAGCCTGTCTGAGCTCAACAATGCGTCTAGACGTGACCCTTTTCAGCTGCACAAAAGCCTCAACAAAAGCCTCAACAATGCGTTCTTACACCGACCTGTTACATATACACAAACACGCCAAATCAACTACAATATATTCCTTTATAGTAATTACGGTACTAATAGTTTAATGACATTATTTCATTTCAGAAGTACAATATTAAATATTAACCCCTGGTGGTTTGGAATTTTGTGTCGCCTT
>JAVTVY010004030.1:0-38708 GCA_036873755.1 Hanleya hanleyi | reverse complement strand
AACGTGTTTGCTGGTGACCGAGTTTCGCCAGATTGGAACGAGGTCAGACATTTACATATTTTGTGTAGCCCATTGGTTGAACTAAACTCGTGACTGTTTCCCGCTGAATTAATATTCATATTCTGTGACATGTATTGGTCGAGGTCATAATGTCGACAGCTGATTGGCTCACGCTCTTGACATCTATACTAATTTACGTATTCAGAACGCAAAATGGTACATCTTCAGAAAATTTATGACCTAGGCCTATCCCAAAGTTCACAAGATCATTATTGTTTAGCATCATCAGATAAACAAGAATAGTACGATCAGACAACATGCAGGCGAAAATACTGTATAATTGACGTAATTCGTTGTTTTCCGCGTTTCAATGGTTGATCTGCAATGCATAATGTAGGTCAACTAAATTTATAATGTCTGCTGCTTCAAACGAGTAGCATGACTGCCCGGTTATTGGACACTTTTTATGAATAAGAGTCTGCAGGTCGGCCATGCGACCACGTACGGCCGAGAAAGTAACACTGGACAAAGGACTACATCTTTAGTGATAAATCGTCATAAAAAAATATTGAAGAAAAAATACGAAGAGAGACTGGGAATAGTTGAAACGTAGGGACCATCCACGGTATGAAAATGCAAGTTTGCGCCCAGTTATTGGACACTTTTACAGTGATGGATTTATTTGAAACTAATCCACTTACTGTCAAATTGTTTGTCCCACAGTCTTTAGTCAACCTCCAAGAATATTTAAACATGAATCCGCACTGTTGTCCACAAATGAGTTTTGGAATAGCGTCGAAGATTGAACCCGGTCCCAAATTTTGCAGTTTTTGGGAGTGTCCATTATCCTTGGCTGTCAATCAATGCTATTGCCAGTGTGAGCCACATGTTGTGCTATCGTAAACTGGCTGCTCCCGGTATTTTTCTATTTTTAGACCGAGTGGTGGGTAGAAATATACATCGTCTGCCAAACGCCTGTCGCGTTGCACACTGAGATTCAGAATGAAGATTCTCTATATTTGTGGGAACATTTTCAGTTAAATTTCGTTGAATTTAATCAAACCTGCAATCAGGAATGAAACTGAGAAACTGGAGAAAATTTTCTGACGCATTTTTTTACCCAAAATTGTGACACTATTTCCGACCCCCACGAGGGCTAAACGTGCACAAATTCCGTGAGTAAACAGAAATTTATTAGCATGTAACTCAACTGTAAAATTAAATTTCTATTACAGTTGTCATGTAATATTCCCAGAAAATAGCCCCGCTGGGTCTAGGTGTCCAATAATAGGGCCTGTCCAATAACCGGGCAGTCATGCTAGGCCTACAAGTACGTTCAGTTTTATTTTTTTAACGACAAAACTTGCATAATGTTAGCAACAAAAGTACATATCATCGGGCGTATAAACAGTACTATGTATTGAATGAAGAACAGAAATGCTGCAAATGCCCTGACCTGATCATGTAGCCTACATGTAACGCTAAGAACCTTGGAATAGGTCATAAATTTCCCGAAGATGTACCATCTTGCATCCAGAACAGTCCCATTTGAACTGGTCAAATTGCAGTCATCATTGTTCGTTGGTTTGGAATTTAGCTTTGGGCTAATTTTGCCGATGCCGGGAAAATGCAAATTTAGTGAACATTGGCTGAGAATGGATGATTATAACTGTGGTTGTCCCATCACGGTGAGAGGACAGCAACGTACACAATATGTCAAACAAATGTGGATCTGTCCAATATGGACGATGGTCGGAGCCATACAAAGATTACAGGGTACACATTATGCATGGACAGAAAAATCAGGGCGGACAGCACATGAACATACCGGCATTTCTGACTATGCCCGAGCTTCAACTTCTACCTCGAACGGTGAGACGACCAATACCCTGCACGACCGTGGCCATATGCCAACATCTGCCGGAGATCATCGCGAGGGTATTTCTGGCTTTCTTTCAACAAATTGGACATTGGAACCGGAAATAGTGCGGTGTTTGAAACAAATACAGTCACACTGATATAGATAGACTGTCTTTCAATATGAAGTCAGACATGGACGATGGCTGAGTTATGAATGTCTGATCTAGAACTTGTATGAAAAGCGTTGTTTAGAGGTCACGGAAATTTCAAAAATTGGTCATAGAAAAGTCATGGAATTTTGAACCTCTGAAGGCGCACGAACCCTGTCATAAAAAAAAATACCGTTCTTCTCTCTGACAGTCATATACACGGTGGCTTGTGCATTGAACGTGATAATTGGGAGATTATCGCAGTAAATTTTATCTTTCCAATTTCTTTTAAAAGTTGCCTTTATCTGGTAGCATTTGTTACGGCGAGACGGATAGTCATTCTCCACGGTCCAGCGACAACCGATCCTATCTGGCTATTATGTGGGGCTGATGCCAGGAAGTCACTGCGCCACAAAGCAATAGCAGGATAACCAGCGAGTAATATAGGACCAGCACTTATTGTCCCATCAGTTTTTTTTTAGTCACTCTTTCAAATGCAAGAACTCGAAATTGGTACATGATATATAGATCTGAAACTTCAACTTTACACACATATTCTTGAGGTTGTTCTATAACTATATGGCACTTTATGAATTATTATTACGAATATGAATTTTAATATTTTTGAACATTTTTTAATCTTCATGTTATGATTCATATATAGTGCAAGATCACAAAGATGATCTTCACTTTAGATAGGGAATCGTCCTCAATGCGTTTTTGATACACACAGCTGGTGGGGCTAAGTTTTGTCTAAAAAGCACCAAATTGACCATTTGAATAGATAAAGAATAATCAAGACCCACAGACAAACACAACCAGACTTACAGTTGTTCAAACCTGCCGTATTTTAACCAAAATCATATTTAGACTTATTTGTTGGTCAAAATAGCTCAAATTGGTTTTGGTTAAAGGTGTCCTATTTTTGTAACAAGAGAAAATTCACACCGAAAAGTGCCTAAAAATACGAAAATAAGCCAACTTACCAACTTTAGTGAGCCATAAATCCGTTTTCGTGCATCTGCAGTCCTTCATTATTTCGGGTCTTATAATTCAGCATGAAGGCTGTACAAAAAAGTCCATTCCATATCCCTTTGATAAAAGTGAAAGTTTGGCCCTTCAAACTGAACAGCTTGAGGACGATTCCGTATGTCAAGCGAACACCACCATTCTTCCCAAACATGACACTAATAAACTCCTCTGATGCAAGTAAACCCGATATCAGTACTTTAAGTACTTTGATTTGAGTTTACGTCTAATATTTTCGCCTCCATGTAAGTCGCATAGTTGAAACAGTGTGCAGGTTTTTATGATGGCCTAGAGGGGCCATCGTCACTTCGCCATCGCTCTATCGCTCTATCGCACGATGGCGAAGTGACGATGGCCACTTTCGGCCACCATATGTTTTGTGTGAACTCGCTAAAAGAGTCTCTGCGCTTGTTGAGCACATCTTCACCACGTCGCGGTTTCTATTTGTGAGCCAAAGGCGAACCCTTGACCAACTTGCATAGCAAACCGCGTTCCGCCCACACTCCAGTAACGTGATCTAGAAAAACTGCGCTGATGGTAAAATACATTTGGGTTTTATTTTCGCTGCTTAACTATTCGCTGATACCGAATGTAAAATATTTAATCCAAATACGCATAACAATAAAATATTAATGGATAGACCAGTGAAATTTTATAGAAATCCGTGCGTTTCAACCCAATTCAAGTCCTTCAGTGGGAAGGTGAGGTCGGATACACTGATAGCTAAGAATGAATCTTAGCTAATACACTGACCGCCTTTAAAGCTTCGGTGTTTTCTACATTTGCCTGGCTTGTTGGATGTTTGATGGTAGATGAATGGAGATGAATGAGTTTATTTTCTCTTCAAATAGATTTTGTTTTAAACTATGTTTCCTTATATTTATTAATGTTCATGGTTGTTGAAAAGGTGCATGTTCTTCTGCCAGTGGGTATCACACAAGCTATCTACTATGGTGTTTTCGATCTGTTGTCACGGTCGCCATGGTCGCGGTGCTTAAGTAATCATACAGATAGAGATACCCCTGGGAGGATGGTTGAGCAGGGATGACTACCACGTGCGCTATGCATTTCATTGATTGAGTGATGTCATCTTAAATTGATGGTCTGGTGGAAATTGTGTTTTTTATTGTTGATCATCGTGGTATCTGTCATTGTGTTCAGTATAATTCGTGAGTATATATATTCAAATCGGCTGTATTCAACCATGCAAAATCTTGTAATCATATAATATTGCGAGAGGTATTCTCTTTGTGACGCCTGAACCTAGACCGTGACAGTCCGACGAACTCTTCGAGCCTTGTATAGAGGGGTCATAGAGGGGTAAGCAGAGAACTGGTTGAATAGAAAAATGCGTCGTGAGTTAGAAGTGAACTGAATCTCACCTATATGGAAAACACCCGGAAGATATTTTGCTAATATAGGGCTGCACTACAAACATGTAGATGTAAACGGCCAACATACCATTTAGCAGAGTATAATTTGAGAACTACATTTTACTTCATATACAATGAATTCTTTGGTGATTTTGAAGTTAAATATCATATTCATAATTGACGTTTTTATGAGACCTATCCCAATACTGAGGATATTGAAATAGCACTACCGACAAACAAATCATCTCGAGTAGTATATTGCCTCCAGTCCCACCACATGTCCCGAGAAGTAATGGTAATTTTCTATTATTTTCTTGTCCGTTTATGCATGCATAGACGAAATACACCTTTGTTGATTCTTTGCAAAGGAATATCAATGTCATTGTTAACGCTCTGATTCAAAACTAAAGTCGACTGACATTTGAAACTGGACTTTTTCATAAACATTTCTGGATTTTTTTTCTCATAGGACACCTTGAAACAAAACACATTTAATGTTTTCAAAGTCACCATATCTGCCGTGATATTACATCGAAATATTATTTTGGATAATGGTTTCATATTTAAGATATATTAATCAATTCATGCTAAATTCTACAGGAAATTAATTTCTTACCCCTTAAGCTAGGGGGCTGAAACTTACCACACTATACCCTTGGGTCAAGCTCTAACAGAAAATCTTAAAAAATCCAAGATGGCCGCTTTGCTGACGTCACAGTGACGTCATTTTCAAAAACGACATTTTTTGGTCGATTTTTCGGTCGATTTCTCTATTTATGCAATTTCCCTGCAAAAACTGCATGATAAATTAGTAAATATTAATGTGATGTGAAATAAAATAGTTTTTGCCTACTTTTCATCGCGGAAAAGCAGAAATTTTGAAGAAATATGACAAAAACATCACTTTTCTGGTACCTCACGTGGCCGCCATCTTTAATTTACCCGTGATCTTCTGCTCGGGGGTGGGGGGGGGGGGGTGGTATTCAAATAGGCTCAAAATGACCCCAATATGATAAACTATAAAGACAAGGAGTTGCAGCTCCCCATTTTTTGTCGTTGCGGAGATAGCGCAGAAAGTTTGATAGGGTGAGGGGGGCATTTTGCCCCCCCCTCCCCCTCAAGGTCAGGTAGGGTTAAGGCCAAACACAAACGAAAACCCTATTTCAATCGTCCGTTGACGCTGTTTTACGGAACCTTTAACTATGAGAGTTTACTATACAACACTTGGATAATTTGTCTGTACGACATACATACCAAATGAAAAATAAAATTCGGCTGAATAGCGTACATATAACATCTAAAGGAGTATTAGATCCTATGTAAACCTCACTTCTCAACCTATCTGCTTCACAGCATAGCGTATTACTTTGACCTTATGCTGAGTCTGGATGGTCAAATTCAAAATGGCGGCCTTGGGTATAGTGTAAAAGATTAATGTAAATGATATTTGTACAAGTTGCAGAAAGAAGGAAATTTAAGAACCGGACAAAAAACATAATAATGCTGATTCATAAGACATTTTAGTGACGCCATTTTGAATTTATCCATGACGGTTTTCGTCTGGAGTTATTCAATGAACCCCCAAAATCAGCCCAATAAGACGAGCTGTGAAGCGTTAGATTATGATTAAGTGTGCAAATTAGTTGGTCTATTGATCAACAACGTTGGGATCCACTGATCAACTTGACAGAATACAGGAGACGGGTAATGACTCCGAAAATACTAGCCAATAGCATTTCCGCTAATATTTTCAGTCACCCTCCTCTTCGTTTACAGGAGTTCCGAACAGGAATTGTTGTACCGGTACAAATATCCTTGAAAATTTGCTGCAAGAAATTTGTAAGTTTTGAATTGCTAAATAAATCAGTTCACATATACGACTTCAGCAAAATCCTCTTGAGGTGCACACAGACATATATATCCGCATCAAATGGTAGTAAAATAATTGTCATCTATCTAATTTGCATAGACAAAACATCTGTCGCACTGTTTAAACAACATTGATTGTTCTTCAAATGGCAAATTAATTTTAGGACATGGAAAAATAGGTAAACTAATGCACCTTAAGTTTTGAAGCATTGGTTGAGAAGTAATCAAAAGTTATTGAGTGAAAACGGCCTTCTTTACCTCCATTTTAGAGAGTGGCATCGTCCTAACCTGTTCGTTTATGAATGTGGGTGGTGTTACTGCGATGCTCAATTTGGCCACATCCAGAACAAAATGTGTTGGAAAATTGCCGGATTATGATAGAACATAAGATTCTGTCTGCAATTCTATCTCACTGTCAATGTTTATTCTAACCATAGGAACCAGAGCTTCATGATGTCGGATATACGTTCACAAATATGTGGCCTTATCGGGTTTCTCGTCCTGGCGGCTATCATTCAGATGTTCGCGTTCGCCGCGCCCTGGTGGAGCTTATTGACCGTTGAAAATCAAGAGATAAATTCCGGCCTCTGGCAGGCCTGTTCGAAAGAAGGCTGCGCGGCAATTCCTTTCGGGGCTAGTTCCTTAAAAAGGTCACTAATAATACCATTGTACATCGTCAGTAGTAGGAAAAGTGGAAATTGCCCCTCATTTGTGGCGCGCTCACTTCCGGTTGAGTGGCGCGCTGCCCTCAGCCAATCAGAAGCGAGTATTTGGACCGGATGCATTATGGGACATATCCAAGATGGCGGCGTCTGGTTTCTGGTTCAAGATGGCGGCACGCCCGGTGTCGAAAACTGGCCATTTTGTCGCGATGTGGTCATCTAATGTCGAAAACTGGACCCTGTATGGGTCCCGCTAGACGTTTTGGGGTCTAGGCGGACCACGAGTGGTCCGATGGAGTCGTATGAGGTATCACTGTGAAGCATTCGTGAAGGAGCATCCGAGGGGATGGGTGTGACGTGGAACTGACGTCATTCTGCGCATGCGCAGTAGACAATGGGTATCGAAATAGACGTTTTGTGGTCTAGGTGAGTCCCTAATGGGCCGATGGGGTCGTATGAGGTATCGTTGTGAAGTATACGTGAGGGGACATCCGTTTGGACTAGTGTGTCGATCGTTTTCGACATTCTGCGCATGCGCAGACAGGGAATTGTGGGAAAAGTGCATTGGAAGGAACGTTTTGGGGTAAAAATTGAACCCACCCACTCACATACCAGGTGAATCAGTGAGTGGGTGGGTTCAAAATGGCGGACTTTCAGTGGTCGGGGGAAAATAAAAAGTGCCGCCATTTTGAACCCACCCACTCACACACTGACTGACACTTACACACACAACACCATAAGCCGCCATTTTGAACCCACCCACTCACACACTGACTGACACCGGTGAGTGGGTGGGTTCAAAATGGCGGCTTATGGTGTTTTTCCCTATAAAAGCCGGAATTTTCAAGGCATTGCGTCATTCTTTCACTGACCTTCCGACGCTGCGGTACCTGACCAGCCTAAGCCTAGATATCCAACCTGACGAGAGGAGCGCCTTGCCTGACCAGTGGATATACCTCAGCCTATACCTGACCAGCCTGAGCCTAGTATCCAGCCTGACAAGAGGAGCGACTTGCCTGACCAGTGGATATACTTCAGCCTGGAGCTGACCAGCAGCTGCCTGCCTGACGAGAGGAGCGACTTGCCTGGATTTGCCTGACCAGTGGATATACCTCAGCCTATACCTCACCAGCCTGAGCCTAGATATCCAGCCTGACGAAAGGAGCGACTTGCCTCAATTCTTACCCCACCATCACTCAACCCCTCACACGTACGTAATATTATATCCCCCCCCCCCACCTTTTTTTTTAGACAAATCCTTATTCGTTTACTGGAGCTCAGTCGTCGTCTGCATCATTGTCAGGTCTTCAAACATCAACGGTCGGTTGAATTCTTCCGCCATTATCTTTGTACGGCCGGTCACGTGGGTACGATAGGCTGCGTGATCACAGTGACACGTATGACAGATCACCAATGGCGGAGAATTCAACCTAGTTTTTGGTCCGATTCGAAAATCTTCAATATCAGGCCACCAGGTATTCAGCATAGCATCTGGATCCCGATTTCTTGTTTCCATTCCATTTGTTTCCGAGAGAAATTTCGTAACTTGTTCATGATTGCAAACAGCAAACATCAACATGTTGAACCATATAGGAACCTATCATGCAGGCTGAAATCGATCTTCGAAATCTCAACATTTTGCCCAAAAAACCTTGTGCCATTCACAAGGAATTTCTCAAAATAAACCTGCTGATATTTTTCCACGGTAGCTACAGTTGCTATGCGACATTATCGAATAGGCACGACTTTTTCGTTCCATTCCGAGCGTCGCTACGTCACTCATACGTCATTTTCCTCTCCACGTACAACACTCGATGGTGAAACAGAAAAACTGTCGAAGCGAGCAGAGTTACAAATTGATGTGACAAGATATTCTTGCATCCATTGTATATGGCGATCCCACTATCATCAAATATTATACATTTGATGCTTTAGTAATCTTCTCTGCTGAAAAACGCACATGGGAGAGTTTACTAAATCCATCGATTTTGAGGCTGATTAAATCTTTAATATTGAATCGTTACCTACAACACAACAAGATGATGCATACATCGCGATATCCCTAGTGACATTATCCAATCAATTTTGTGACCGGATCTTCTCATGACTGCAGAATGATGGATGTATAAGTTCAGGCACTCCATAATGATACAGTGGGCACTGGTCATGCAGAGCACACCATGCAACCCTTTCCCCTACCCCATCTTAACAGGTTCCCTGATAATCCCCAATATTTGAATATCCGGATACTGAAAATGCAGAGGCTCTTTGTGATTCAGTGAGGTTGCTTGAGATCCGAGCCATGGCTGGAAGGCTGGTCGGCCAATAGCAGTGATAAAACATTAAACTAAAAAATAAAACAGAGAATTATAATTGACATGGCACAACAGATACATGGTGGAGGTTACCAGCCTCCTACAGAAGGGCCCATCTGTGGATGGGTATGTCGAAACTACCCGCAGATCGTGATCGAGAATTCTAATGCATGTTAACTGCCAGTTCATTGTTGGCAGTACTACACTGTAAGCTCAGCTGAGCCAAGAACGAGAGTGATAGATGAAGTTCTGTGAGAATGCACAGTGGTAAAACTTGAAATTGAACCATCTCAGACTCCATATGCGCAGGATTATTAGTCTGCATTCAGTCAGTTATTGTCGATAAGCCAGCACCTGGGGGCAGAGAATAACCAACAGTTTAATTTTTCCTCAATACAAGTGATTTCAGTTTTTGCCATTTTACTAAAATTGGGTATCTTTCTGATTTTGAAATAATGTTAACAGAAACCTTTTCGATTAATTGACATCTGCAAGGGTCTACTCCTCAATCCAACAGATCTCTGATTTGACTGGATTCGAACAGAGGATTAATTGATGGATCCTAATGTACTTAATGGGAAATCGATCTTGCTCGATTTTTAGGTAGCCCTAGCCCAATCACATGACTATCACTCCAATCCAGTTTTAACAGTTGATACTGAATCAAGCTTGTGTGGGTAAAGCTACAACTGAATAGGGGAAGCATGGAATAAAAAAATTTACACCACATCCTTATGAATACCCTAAAATCATCGGTCCGATTCGAAAATCCAATATGGCCACCAGGCAGCCATCATGGATTTCCCCATGAAACACTGTTATCGCGATTTCTCAGGAACTACTGCATGGATCTTTCTCAAATTTGGTACACAGGTTCCCTTTGGGGTCTAGTTGTGCAAGATACCTTTTTCGGTCCGATTCGAAAAACCAATATGGCCACCAGGCAGCCATCTTGGATTTCCCCATGAAACCTTGTTATCACGATTTCTCAGGAACTACTGCATGGATCTTTCTCAAATTTGGTACACCGGTTCCCCTTGGGTTCTAGTTGTGCAAGATACCTTTTCTGGTCCGATTCGAAAATCCAATATGGCCACCAGGCAGCCATCTTGGATTTCCCCATGAAACCCTGTTATCGCGATTTCTCAGGAACTACTGCATGGATCTTTCTCAAATTTGGTACACAGGTTCCCCTTGGGGTCTAGTTGTGCAAGATGCCTTTTTCGGTCCGATTCGAAAAACCAATATGGCCACCAGGCAGCCATCTTGCATTTCCCCATGAAACATTGTTATCACGATTTCTCAGGAACTACTGCATGGAGCTTTCTCAAATTTGGTACACTGGTTTCCCTTGGGATCTGGTTGTGCAAGATACCTTTTTTGGTCAGATTCGAAAATCCAATATGGCCACCGGGCAGCCATCTTGGATTTCCCTATGAAACTTTGTTATTGCAATTTCTCAGGAACTACTGCATGGATCTTTCTCAAATATGGTACACAGGTTCCCCTTGGGGTCTAGTTGTGCAAGATACATTTTTCGGTCCGAATCGAAAATCCAATATGGCCACAAGGCAGCCATCTTGGATTTCTCCATGAAACCTTGTTATCGCGATTTCTCAGGAACTACTGCATGGATCTTTCTCAAATATGGTACACAGGTTCCCCATGGGGTCTAGTTGTGCAAGATATCTTTTTCGGTCTGATTCGAAAAACCAATATGGCCACCAGGCAGCCATCTTGGGTTTCCCCATGAAATCTTATCACAATTTCTCAGGAACTACCGCATGGATCTTTCTCAAATTTGGTACACAGGTTCCCCTTGGGGTCTAGTTGTGCAAGAAACCTTTCTTGGTCCGATTCGAAAATCCAATATGGCCACCAGGAAGCCATCTTGGATTTCCCCATGAAACCTTGTTATTGCGATTTCTCAGGAACTACTGCATGGATCTTTCTCAAATTTGGTACACAAGGTTCCCCTTGTGGTCTAGTTGTGCAAGATACCGTTTTCGGTTCGATTCGAAAAACCAATATGGCCACCAGGCAGCCATCTTGGACTTCCCCATGAAACCTTATCACGATTTCTCAGGAACTACTGCATGGATCTTTCTCAAATTTGGTACACGGGTTCCCCCTGGGGTCTGGTTGTGCAAGATACCTTTTTTGGTCCGATTCGAAAATCCAATATGACCACCAGGCAGCCATCTTGGATTTCCCTATGAAACCTTGTTATTGCAATTGCTCAGGAACTACTGCATGGATCTTTCTCAAATTTGGTACACAGGTTCCTCTTGGGGTCTAGTTGTGCAAGATACCTTTTCTGGTCCGATTCGAAAATCCAATATGGCCACCAGGCAGCCATCTTGATCCAAGGGAGATAATCAGGATTCAGGCACTTTCGAAGTTTCAGCATTACTTCGCAGACCGGATCCCTTCAGTATTAAGTATTGTAGCCATCTTACTATTTTCGAGCATGGTATTTTAAAAGAGATATCTCAAAATAGCCCATTAAACAGAACAGAATTAGCAATCGTTCCTGATTATAAAATCTTAAGTATGTTTCATAGCTCATGCCAAAGTGTCAAAGGGGTTGGTCTTCGCTTCCAGTACCCAATGATGACACGTGCAAAAAAATAAATGAAAAAAAACACTAAAAAACAAAGGCGAAGGATCCTCCGTACATGTACATTCACGATCAGACTAACTTTGCTAACCGACATAAGTACAGTTTCTAGAAATCTTGAAACTCCTGAAACTTAGATTATATCTTGGTGTTTTTCAGTGGCCTTTTTCGATCTTTTCCGCTCAGATTCAAAATTCTGTAAACAAAATTACAAATCATTCGTTTGTTCTTAGTAACAATGGACAAAAAGATCCTCTAGTCATTAGCTTACAATTATCGGACAATGGTGGGCGCCAAGATCCTTCAGGATATCTCGTTTACTTTCTTCGCAAAAACTGCATGACAAATTCGTAAATAATAGTCTGATATGAAATAAAATAGATTTTACCCACTTTTCCATGCAGATAAGGATTTTTTTTTAAGATATATGACGAAAACATCACATTTCTGGTACCTCACATGGCTGCCATTTTGAATTTACCCATGATCCTCTGCTCCCCCGAGTCATGCAAATAGGCTCAAAATGACCCCAATATGACAATCTAAAAGGTCACGAAGTTTCAGCTCTTAATTTTTTGTCGTTCCGGAGATAGGAGCAAAAAAACAACAAGGGGGGGAGGGGAAAGTGCCCCTCCCCCCCCCACACCCAGGCCAGGTCGGGTTAAGTGACGACATGCTGGTTTTGGGGGATGGTGGGGCAAAAAGGAACTTCTAACTTTGAGCGATCACTCATGCTCTATACAGTATGGCCTTGATATGCAATGAGATGGATTTTGAAGATACATACCGTACTCAGTATTAAATAATAAACCGACGAAATGCTGTTTATCTATACTCTCTAAAAAACGTTGAGTGATAGTGATATTTCACTCAAGTAAGAGTGGAAATTGATCCCACTCAGTATACTTGGATGAGCTTTTCACTCAACTTGAGTTACTTTTCACTCAACTTGAGTTAAATGCACTCAACTTGAGTGACATTCACTCAAGCATAAGAGTGGGAATTGATCCCACTCAAGTTGAGTGAACTTGAGTGGTTTGTGTCCCAAATCTTCACCTGTTATCACTTTAATGCCAATATCCTCCATTTGGAGATCTTCTGCAAACAAAATTATCTCCCTTGATCGCTGCGTCGATCGTCCGCCAGGTGGCGTGCACTCCGCGCATGTCCATCACTCTTTTTCCTTGCAGTCTTGGTGACAAGACCTGTTTTGAGAGAGCTCCTGTAAACAGTAACTTTTGGATTGTTTTAGACGCACTCTAGGGTTATTTTTTCTCTCCCGTAGTTCATTATGAACCAACGTAGTCGCCCAGCTATATAGATTTATAGGAACGAAGAATGTCGTCAGTTTTAATCAGTAAAGACTTGCATTTTCTTTGTTTTCAAAGGTGTGTTTACAGTCACCTATGGCGACGCAGTCAACTCTGGAGAGCGGCCATTGACCTGGCAAGATGTCCAGCTGAGAAGCTACGCAGGCCCTCTTCAACGACTTGGCTATAAACGAAGTTCCTACCAGCAACTTATCGTTGAAAACGATACTGTTGCCAGTGGAATTTTCACAACAGACCCGTGAAACAGTACAGATCACGGACACAGGATCACAGCTCCACGGCGAAACGCAGTACCCTGGAGCTACATTTTAAGATGGTGAACAAGTTACAGACCCAAGACGGCCTAGTTCAAGTTCACCGGAGAAGATGAGTTACGGACTCTATACCGGAGTCATCCAAGTCTCCGCAACTCAAGAAAGACAAGTCTGCCAGCCGGGACCTGGTGGAGAACCGGGACCCGGGACAGAGCCGTACCCTGGACCTCCAAGGACCTCGACACCTTAGAGCACCGGGACTCCGACTGCAGAGCACCTCGGACCCGACCATCGGAGAGAGAGGTTACTTCCAGAGGCGGTACTACGGCCCGGAGCCGTACCTCGGGACAGAGAACGACACGGACCTATGAAGTTCGGACTTATCCAGTACGCCGAGAGTCTACGTCTCACCGGGAGTCCACACCTACAGACCACGGACTTTAGATCAGCATACGGGACCATGGCTCTGAGAGATCAGCCCAATGCAGAACTCCGAGACCCCGTCAAGCCAAGAGCCTACAGAGACTACGGGATACCGAGAGAATAGGCAAAGTGCAGACCAGTCAAGCCCAAGCCACGGCGATACGGTTTACTTCTACTGCACCGGCTAGAGTGCTGACACGGACTCTACTAGACAGCCCCGTCACAGTCACGGATCAAAGCGAGTCCTCGGATACCAACTCCCGTTCATCCAAGTCCCCAAGAACCGCCGTACCCCGGAGACACAGACGGACACGGCGAAGAAAGCAGTCCGACAATCAAGATCACGGACTCCACCACTACAGCGGGACCCCGGCTCAAGCACAGCTCACCGGGTCCACGGCACGGAGTCACGGCCCTATACGGGACGCCGGGAGTCGGACAAGCCAAAGGCCTACAGGGACCGGAGCCGTAGCACGGAAAGGGAGACCTCACGGACCTATCCAGACCGCCGTAACTCCGATACCGGAGCACTGCGGGAGGAAGCTACAGCCCAGAACCGTACCACGGCCTGCAGCCGTACCACGGAACGGGATACTTCACGGACCTATCCAGCGCGCCGTGAATCTACATCTGAGAGGTCACGGACTCAAGCAGAACGGACTTATACAGATCACCGAGACTCCACATCCAAGAAGTCACGGACTTATGAGGAACGGACTCAGCCAGAACGCCGTGAGCCGGCCTCCACTCAAGTTTGGACCCGTACAACGGAACCACACCTCGGTACTACGGCAAGCAGATCTCGTAAACGAAGTCGCACACCGTTACAACGCCGAGATTCCTATCCTGTACGTCATCATCGGGAGAGGGACCATCCCAGACGTCGGACCCCTTCACCTAGTCCACCTAACCGGAGTCGGTACCATAGGTACCATACCCCGGAGCGACCTTACACCAGACAAGGAAGAAGCCGTTCACCGGTTTCCCGTCAACAAGCACGGGATAAACCGGAGCATCGGGATAAACGCACCAGAGGTGGAAAGGAACCCGTGGATCACCATTCCACTGCACCGAGATTGGTCAAGAAGCACAGTCATCTCCCGACTATACAGCCCCTTACCATGGTAGAGGTCCCTTCACCGGAGACCCATGAGATGACACGACCCCATTCTGCTAGCGACGCAGACTCAGGTTCAGACTACGAGGATTGCGCACGACGTTCCACTCACTCGCCATCCTCGTCTCATACAGAGTCACCTCCCTCCCATCAGTCGGAGGTAGAAGACAAGAACAGGACGGACTACCGTTTAAAGCCAGGATAGCGGCGGTTCACACGCTGGTTCCAGAGATGCCCAGATCGGTGGTCGGCGATGACAAGCAGCCAGCTGACCCCGTCCGGAAACGGAGAAAACTTACAGCGGCAAGCCTGGACAAAAGGCAGTCATCTCCAGGCTTCACAGCCCCCTTACCAGGGTAGAGTCCCTTCATCGGAGACCCGTGAGATGACACGACCCATTCTTCTAGCAACGGTGGGAGGCCCGTTGACCGAGTGATTTAGATTCCCGACACACAGTGTTGGCTATGAGGATCACGCACGACCTTTCACTTCCTCGGCATCCTCATCTCATACAGATTCACCTCCTACGTCAGGCGGAGGTAGAAGAATAAGACATGCTACCCTTCAAGTCAGGATAGCGGCGGTACACACGTTGACTCCAGAGATGCCCAGACCGGTGGTCGGCGATGATAAGCAGCCCGATGACCTCGCCGGGAACGAAGAAACTTACTACGACACCTCTTTACGGTTTTAACAAACCTTCTGAGGAGGAAGCTGCGCCAACCTGCGCACCATCTCCAGCATCAGTCAACCTATACGACGCACTGGATCGACAATTGGAGACTTCGTCATCTCTCCAGGAGCCCGGTCCTTACAAGGCTTACACTCTTCACGGAGACAATCCACCGTTCAGGGCCCGAAGTCTGAACCGGATCTTGACAGACTGTTGAACTTCACGAGGACACCAGTGGGGGTACTTCAACAGAGACAAGCCTGTGCTGTGGAAGATATGATGCTGACACAACACAGAATTACATCATACTCTGATTGGTTCCTGACGGCTATTTTCAAGGGTGATTCAGGATCCAGACGTGAAGCATAAGCGGGATCATTGACCCTTTTCACGGGCCAAGATGGAATTCTTCGGCGCCTTATCGACTCTCACAGAGGAGATCGCCACGGAGGGTCTTTCCGGTCAGAACTCGGACAACCCAAGCAAGATGCTCAGAGTGGTGTTTCACCCTTACAAGAAGGACAGTTCCAAGGTAAAGAGGGAATCTTCCGACCGGGACAGAGGTCAACCTCGTCAGTCAGAATTGATGGTTCTCAAGCTTCACCTTCAAACCACTAGTCATCCTTTCATCCTTCCCAAGCTTCGAGTCTTCACTCACCTGATTGTAGAACGGTCGACCCTGATGATATAGAAGATCAGCGTCGAAGAAGTCAGTCCTTACGTGACGTCTACTCCAGATCCCGACACTTCATCTGACGATCATCCTCAGTCTTCTAAGAGCCGGATCCTACTCCTCATCGGATAATCTAGGACTCCACCTACACCCGACATCATGATCAGGGGAATCTATTTCGGGAGAAACGGCTAGTCGGTTTTGACTTAACACGTTTTTCTTTGGAATGAGACACCCAGTCTACAGTGGGCAAGCCTAGGTTCACATTGAGGTCCCTTCCAAGACCAAGTCAACACGGACCCGGACACTGGAATAGGACACGAGGATAGTCATCTCTAATCCGGAATGCGAGCTAGGACTCCAGAACAGAACTTCGGACTCCAGCATTCATCGGGATGACAGTAGAGACCGGACCAGACGACGGAGCCGGACACTTACTGAGCATATTCGACTCTACAGGAGTTGGACTCCGACTCCCGATTGTCGTCATTTTTCGACGTTTCCAGAGGCCTTTTTCGAGTTTCGCCTCGATGATCATGGCGGTCCAGGGATATTTCCTGGGACCCCACGGATTATGTAGTACGGCTATATTCAAGCGACAGGCAGGTTTCCGGCATTGGAACCTACACCGAGAACCAGACCATCAACACCATGACCCAGAGGTCCGTGGGATGGAACTACAGTCTACTACTCACCCGGGACCTAGCACAGTTTGGCTAGCTCCAGGTACTCCTCATTACAGTTTCTCAACTACAACTGATCCTGAGCGCAAGAACAAGCAATATAAGGATGCTCGTCTCGGAACATCTTCACCCCCCTTCCAGAGTGGCGATGCCTGAGGCAGTTTCAACCAAGCACATAGAAGTTCACATTCACCGATGCGGAATTCATAGCTTAGAGGGGTCCATTAGTCCGGCAACAGATAGCCGACACATCACATGGATACCACGATAGACAAGCAACGCATCATCTTCCTTAGGGATATCTACGCTAGAAGGCGGTCCCCCTTGGAGGTTGCGGTTGTACAACACATCAGCATTGATTACGAACGTTCAGTACGGTCGTCAGTTACGTCAAGTTTGGGGGGGAGCAAGATTCCAGTCACCATCTTCTAGAAACATCGAGACTGGTCCTAGCAGCATGGTATCAGCAATACCATGTCACAACACCATGTGTTTCACATCACTTCAGGGTTCCCGCCGACAGCTTCCTCCAGGTCCTACAGGGTACTACAACCGGAAGTTCACTTTTCCACGGAGGCACCGGGACCCGCAACGGCCGAACCCCCACGTCTGCTACGGTCCAGATTTTTCCTTGCAGACCAGGGTTTTTTCTCCAGGACCAATTGTACAGACAATGACAGCAGCAAGCGACTATTTACTGTACAGTCGCATCAAGCCCGGAGAATGTACTATAGTAGAGGACCTGTGGCCAACACTGTTTCTGTTCCAGCAACAGCTGGGGTTTTCCTTCTGCATTAGGGCAGAGAATCTCAGTCAAGCAGTACACAGGGGTATCACTCAGCATCATCCAGAGCTGTCAAGTTCACCCACGGAACCGACTACGTTCCAGCATTTCGGCTTTCCAGGGTCTTCACCTCACAGTCTCGCCGAACACATCAGTTACCACCCAAGGAAACCTGGATGTGGTACTAGGGCATTCTTGCGCCTGCCATTCAACCAGTTCTACCAACTACAGTCAAGATCCTGTCCTGCAAGACAGATCCATGACAGTCTTCACTACGCAATCAGAGCATTGCGCAGTAGAACCTAGTTCCTTGACAGGGATGACAGACTGGTCAACCAGATCCTTTCATCCCATCCCGGATCTCGTCATTTAGAACGATTCCACACGTCGGGGACCATACATCCAAAGACTGTACCAGATTCCAGCGCTAACAGGTTTCGTGTACCTGCTGGAGGAGAAGAGGTTTTTTATATCCAGTCAGAGGTAAAAACCAGTCAGAGGCCTAGAGCACTCTTTATAGAACCGACAAGAGGTTCCAGCTGTCTTCCTCTCTCATCACTTCTAACAGACCCATCAGCGGACATCACTAGTCCATGATCACCGTCTGGGTTGAAGAAGACTGCCGACTGGGTTAACCAACTCGCCATCAACGCTCCTTCTCCTTTATGGAGACATCGTCTCACAAGATGAACCAGTGTGACGCCCGGGCCACTTTGGGGAAAACTTATCGTTAAACGATACTGTTGACACCTGCGCTTGGACGATCAATTCAACTCATACTGATTGCTATCTTCAGACATGTCTGTACAGACAGATAGGATGACTACACTGGACCTATAGCTACAACCTAGGGTATAGCCTACCACTCCTATCAAAAAAGGGGGGGGCACCGATCAAGCAAGCAAGATCCCGACAATTCGGTAAGTATAGAAGACATACCATGCCAGAGACAAAGGGACTTCAAGACATCACGATGGCATCTGATTATCTAGCTAAGTATGCGAGCAAACGATGGAACAGAGTCCACCTCTCGCCGCATTACTTGTAATACCTTGAGCTCCCTACGCTTCTATACGACACGGGAATTATCAGGATATTATTAAGCATATTAGATTTACAAAATCAGAACAAGGCGTGCTCCGCTTAATCCAAAAGCAAGTCACAAGGCCGGCTACCCAACCTCCTCTGTTGGGAGTCTGGCATTAAAGTGATAACAGGTGAAGATTTGGGACACAAACATTAAACATTTATAAATAATGTTGGTGTTTGTTACCAAATCAAACCTGTTATCAACGTTGATTTGCCCAACCCATCCTCCCCTCTTTGCTCGGCCTTGACTCAAAACAGGCCTTGCTCAACATGGGAAAAAGAGTGATGGACATGCGCGGAGTGCACGCCACCTGGCGGACGATCGACGCAGCGATCAAGGGAGATAATTTTGTTTGCAGAAGATCTCCAAATGGAGGATATTGGCATTAAAGTGATAACAGGTTTGATTTGGTAACAAACACCAACATTATTTATAAATGTTTAATGTTTTAACTCAAGTTGAGTGAAAAGTAACTCAAGTTGAGTGAAAACTAACTCAAGTTCGAGTGAACAGGTACATTTCACTCAAACTTGAGTGGAACAGTTCACTCAAGTTTTTTTAGAGAGTAGGTACTTACTATTTAGTATATATAGGGGAAACAAAAATTTTGAGTGGTGTTTCGTATCTCCCCCCCCCCCTCCCCTCCCTTGATAGGGGAAAAACAGAACGCTATGTTCTCCCCAATAGGAAACATAATGTTAACCATACGATATTGTAAGCAAAACATCCGACTGTTGTGGGTACGATGGATAGGCTAGGTGCATATATATATTTGCCAAGGGTGGAAAAGTCGGCCGAAAATGAAAAACTGTTTAATATGGCGTCCTAAAGTCATTTTAAAAGTCCAAATCAGCCATATTTTGTTACTTATATCTCTTGAGTTCGAATATTTCAAAGCAGTTATTATTTCCTATCTTTTAGCCGATTAATGGGCAATATATAGCCAATATATATGATACAATTTGACGAAACAATTTGTATTCTTTGGCCCCCGAAAACTGAAAAAACTTTACTTCATCAATGCACATGCACAAGCTTTTGGTATGAATTTGACCTTGGGATCGGCCATAAGGAGTAAAACGGAACTCCGTTCCATTATGCCCCTCTAGGGATGGTTCCATTTTGCTCCGATTAGCATATTCTCAAATTTTAGGTCAGAAATGAAAATGGAATGTTGCACTATTTTTTTATTTTATCTAAATATTGGTGTGGCAGCCATTGGAAAAAACATTTGTTGTCAGCCTACTAACAATGTTTTCCGCTGACACTGATTTTATTTGTTTGTCTTAATTTTTTCACTGTTGCCGTCTTCTCAAAATTAAAAACATATTTTGGTATGCGAGATTTAAGATAATGATTCCACTAATTATAACCATAGAATATAATTATTGGAAATTCCTTACAATTAATCCATTTCGCCCCGTATTTCCGTTTTGCCCCAACTTCCAATGCTTCAACCCGCAAAACTTAATTTTCTTGATATCTCCACAACAAAATTTAATAACAGTACATGCCTTGGCGGACATATATCATAGGCCTACTGTCCAAATTGACAACATAAATATACTCCTCGGTCTGTGAGTAATCTATTGCTATTCTACCAATTCGACTTCGGCAAAACTATTCCTCACCTGCAAACCTAGAATGAAAGGGATTATTTTCGCCCCAGTCAGTTGCCTGTAGGCTAGCCCAGGAATGGCTGTAGTCTCGAATGGCTCTGTAATCGACTACAGCCAAGGTTCCTCCTATAGACAATACATCCCACACATTGAACTTTGAATGACGTTGTCCAATATCCTAACTGCACACGAAATAAAACGGCAGCGAATAGTAATAAACTATACCTCATTTCCTCTACATTGGTCCTTCCCGCCGCCTGCCAACTCTCAACACTTAATAATTCCTCGTTCTTGAGATATCATCTTTTAATCACGCCTTCACGGAGTTTTCTGACATATTTTGAATGTCTCCGTTAGCCACGCCCACGTACACGCGCATTCGTTAAACCGTCATCGACTTGACCTGAATAAATACGCATGCGCCACGGCTTGTTTTCAAAGAGACCGCCATCTCCGGTGAAGTCCGTGCAAGGGAAATTTACGTCACTGACAGTTGAATGGCAGTCAGCTGAATATTCAAATCCCTGAGAATCTTGAACAATTGATGATAACTTAAGAATGAGGGAATACCGAGAGTTCTAACTTGGAGGGAAGTGACAAAAGACTACAAGGATAATAACGAGATACATTTTATTATCACCAGCTACTGTGTTCTTGTACGTGCAGCCGTTAAATCTTCCGAAACACAGGCGTTTCGGAGGCCAAAATTTCGTGGACGAAATGTGATGGGAAGGAACTACAGCTGTGTAGGGAAGAACCGCCACGCCCACCTACACAGCAAAGGTTCTATAGCTACCTGTAGGCCTGTGGGATACTGGACGGTAGGGATCTACGTGGGCTATTTTTTCAATAAATAAACTACGGTATGTGAATTAATAAATACTCATTTTTATTATACTAATGATGTCAAGCTGAGTTACGACAGTATTAATTTCCTGCCATACCCTGACCTCAATGACACAAAAACAAGAAACTATATACGTAGACATCTACCATCCAATATCCTGTAGGCCAGATATATACTGCGAGTATACCAGAAGTTAATGGATTAATACCTTATATCTGCAAGGTCTATCAGAGATATTTAGCCTGACCGAGATAAAAAGGATCCTCAAGAAATTAAGAGGTTATATCTGAGGACGTTCATAATATGGTTAAAGTTACATGTACCGTTTATTGGCAACGTTCGGATTTTATGAATATGGTATATTCTTTCCTTTGTGCTGGAAAATACTGCAACCGTGATTTCAGAAGATGATCCTCAAAAAGAGGCCAAATATATTTTTAGCTCCTGCATGTTCATCATATTAATCATGTGTACGATAAAAACATTCTTGATCTTTATCTCATCGATACAAATTGATCAAGCCTCTGCGGAATGGAAAGTGCGTATGTGGCGAGCTCTCTTGTTTAGGAGGTAAAATTGTCACCTAATGAATATGTATGATATGGTGACGTGCAATTGCCACATAATGAATATGCATGATATGGAGAAGACGAACGGTCCGTGGAGCACTATCATTCGAAGATCTGCACGGTAGGTATCCAAACAGATCTCTACCAGTGCAAACGATCTCTACCATATGCACAACGATCTCCACCAGCTAATATTACGGGTTTACGAATAGTGGTATGTACCAATTTCAGCTTATTTTGCCAGGAAGACCTGAGTAATACTCGGAATGATATAGCGCAGCGTACGCCTAAATGTACGAGGAAATATATTTCGCTCTTGTTTCAAACGTGCGTCCTCTGATTATTTCATAATCAGGGACACCGATCGCCCCATCGACGATTCAGTATTGAGAATGTGATGAAATTTTCCGGTCTTTAATGTCTTGAATTGAAATCCTGATAGAAAGGGGCTACTTTATAACGAAATATTGTCAAATTCCTGTCAAATTTCACATAGCAAGTTTATGTGAAAATATGTGTGCTCAATGTACTTTTTGGAAATTAGAATTACAAAGATCTCTACTAATTCCTGACAACTATCTCTACAGGTTCGGTGCATGGAAAGTGTTGGACAAAAATCTACAAATCAAGTCGTATGAACAGGCCTAGTAGAACCAGAGATGTATTGTGCGGAATGGTCTGATGCCAAGTTGCACACGCACGCACGAAAGATGATCGAGTCAGTTCGGTCTTGTCATTGGGAGCTCGGTAGAATTACGTACCGATACACAATGTGACCTTCGTCCGAAGGTTCGAAGTGAGAACGAAGAAATTGGCTTGATATTATGAAGATGATCTCAACACTCTTAAAATGAAAGCGTTTTATTTAACATTATTAATGTCCGAGGAGTTACACCATCATATAAGCTGATATATTTGTAACACTCTCAGAAAGTGTTGAAAAAATATCTAACATTATACTACACTTTACTAGGCTGAATTTAATACTTGTATAGTGTTGTATTGCTCATCATACTGCAATATAATGCCGGATATAAAACTTTTTTTTCAACGCTTTTTGTCAATTCTCGGACATTTATAGTGTTAAATACAACAATTTCAATTTAACAATTTCCGTCCTCCAGAAACCCATGGTAGAGATCGTTGTAAAATGAATAGTGATTTTGATTGAAATTCTTCTCCCAATCAAACAGGACGACTTTGAGGCTTAATTATTTTAGTTACTTGAACAATAAGCCATAATTGAAGGGACAAACACAGCTGGTGTACAGTCAGATATGCCCTAAAATAGACCATTCTTTGATGATTGAGTCGATTCTCCTAATCGACATGGCAATCCTGTGTCCCAAATTAAAAAATAACGAAAATACATCAGGCTTTCGCTTGCACGTACGTGCTATAAATCTAGATACCCATATGGGTACGCTGTGCTATGTGGTTTACAGACCTTTTCGGTGCTTGGCTGATTATTTTGCCTTGACCGGGCATGCTCCTATCGAAAATCTAACAATTTCTCGCTTCACGCACCGGTAGAGATAATTTCATTACGGGTAGAGATCGTTTGCACTGGTAGAGATCTGTTTGGATACCGACCGTGATCTGGGGAATTGCGACAATGCCGGCATGTGAATGTCATAATTTTCGAAGTTCATGATTTATTATCTCCTTGACATGGTTTGTGGTAAGCTCATTACACCGTAGTAACAATATGACAACACTTCCCTGGGTTATCGATAGTTGCTTATTCAAAAAGTTGCAACAAACGCAACCAATGAGAGCCCTGATGTGTACACGAGTTTGAGTGACGGAAATTGGCCCATGTATAACAGCAACAACAACAACGTCTTGATCTTGTTCGGCAACCACAGTTTTACATTCTGTTTCGTTGTGACAATGTAAATCTGTGGAGTGCCAGTGAGGTACAACAATCTTATTCTCGGCTGAAGTGGCCCAAGTCAACCTTGCTGCCCCAATCTGAGAAGGGCTGCATGCCAATGCATTGCATCTATAGCTAAATAATATATAGCCCTCAGAGTATGAGGGCTATACGTCGGCCCCAGTCACCTCCAGCGAGGGTTTTAGATAATTTTATTACGAATCACCCACCTCTGAATCTGCCGTACATCTAAACTCTATCCCATCCTGCGCACTATTTCAAAATCTTGCACACTATTGTGAAATAGTAACGAATATATCGCCGTCTGAATTTTCCAGTCGGAAACTTCTAGCTCTCTGCGCGCCATGTTGGTGACGTCACTTTATACGGTTAACATGGCGCGTTTAAAGTGGAAGTCGTCTGGGAAATTCAGACGGCGATATATTCGTTACTATTTCACAATAGTGTGCAAGATTTTGAAATAGTGCGCAGGAGGGGATAGAGATTAGATGTACGGCAGGTTCAGAGGTGGGTGATTCGTAATAAAATTATCTAAAACCCTCGCTGGAGGTGAGTGGGGCCGACGTATATATTATTTAGCTACATTGCATCATGCCATGATTCATGGGTTGTTTTGGAGCAGCAAGGTTTACTTGGGCAGCTGAAATGCTAGGCTGATTGTCTTTGTATCTATGTTATCGCCTTCAGCTTAATGGCAGAAATGTCACTCTCCTATCGAGGTAAAAGTTTTGCTGAAGGTATCTTCCAGATCCAATCAAAATTCCCACCTACGTTGCTTCAATAAAACAGCTGTCATTGTCCTACACTGGATCCAGGACAAAAGCAGGACATTGGCCCTTCAGGACATTAGTAGCCCTTTAGTTGGCTTATTTGAATTCTGGACAACAGCCAATCTAATTACGGTAAGCGATCCAAATATACGATCATCTTTCGATTTACGATCGACCCCATTTTTTCGGGAGATTTACGATCGGATATTCTAACTGATTTACAATCACCCACAAATTCTAAAATGGGCCGATCTAACTTAAATTCGATCGCACACGGTCAGCAATAGCTAGAATGAATATGAACAGATACGCAAAAATTATGCGCGAGATCGGCAGTATCGGCGCATATGCAAAATGGAGCTGTTAATGTGACATTATTGTGATTAAGTATTTTGCGTAAGTAATGCCTAAAGCCATCTCTCCTCGGAGTTTACGAGTCGCGTAGGCCTGTATATGTTCCCGGGTAAGATTATTAGGAGATATAATATATATTTTTAATTGAATTCATTTGTATATAGCGTTTTGTAAACGTTATATATTCCGTATGGGTATCGGGCCATGCCGAACATTTGTTGAATTCCAGTATTCGAATCTACATTCAGTTATAAGTCGTATCGGTTCTCGCCAAATCATTCAGTGCACGTGGTTGTGTGATTCGCGCCAAATCAGGCCGTGACACGTGGCGGTGGAAGGTGATCATGCCGGGAAAAGAATCTTGTTTCGGCGCCTATCACATTCTGCGTTATTGTACACTGGCAGGTAAGTGAGAATATAATCAGCCGATACCACATCTTTTTACTGACTTGATTGGTCCTGACATGAAATAAACAACTTATTACTGTGAAACAAAGTGATTCAAGGAAGCAGGATTACTCAGCAGGCTTGAGCAACGTTGCCATGCAGAGTGCGCTTGGACGGAAGCGTAAAGGTGATAATCGGTTTAGACTCTTGCCCAGTTTGCGCTGTGTGTGTTTTCCGGATTATCTCAATGAAGCCTTCCGTGAATTTTACTTTTACTTTATTGCTTATATGTGTTGTAATGTGAAAGATTCCAATTTATTCTTCACACTGACCATTCATCAATATATTGAGCAATCTACTTCCTACAAACTCCTGAAGAAATACGCCACGACTATTTTCCCGGTTCAACTTATCGCACAGCTTTCACAGACACGTGCGTGAAAGAAGTTTGGAGTTTGGGAAACATCTTTCGCAACGAAGGGACTGTAGAAATCCATCAAACATTTTTTCTTTTTTTTTCCTTTAGCGTATCTGGTTGTGTTGAATGTTATATTATTGAAGTTGTATTGATTAAATCATATAAGATCGGATTATAATAATAGGATAATAATATTGTTGGAATTATTTCATTGTTATATTTTCCATTTGTAATTTCAGATATCCTTGACCACGTTATTTGACATCGACATAGAGCACATAATATTGGCACAGATTCCATAGGCTGAGAGATTCTGATCTTATTAATTATACATTGAAAGTCATCCAAAGGTTTACAATTTACGATCTGGCGTTATGATCCCTTCACACGGGAACTGAAAGTACTGATGATTTTTACAAACTATACTAATTGTAGCCAACTTGAATTGAATAAAGGAAACTGACAGGTTTGTAAGTTTGTTCAACAGAAATTCACCATACAGTCTGCACTCCCCATCAGTCGATGATGCCGGATTCGTCGTCTGTGGAGCTGGATCCCCATGGAGCAACGGAGCTGTTTCTTTATTGATCAACCGACCTTTGTCTCTGAACTGGCGTGAGCTCAGAGCCGAAACTAAATCAGCGTTCCGATTATTTTGTGGGGAATGATAACGGGGGGGGGGGGGGGAATTTCAAATTAATTGTTGCCCAGGTTCAATCTTCATCGTCCGTTTGAACTCTTTCAGAAATATGACATTCTACTCAAGAGAACGAATGGTGTGTGGATTCACTGCGAATTGATTGTATACACTTCATGTTGAGTGAGACCAAAGCAGTTGATATGCTTATGTATAAGCTGATGAGAATTCCATAAACAGGTAAAGTGTATACTGAAGATTGTCGTCTCAAACATACTAGTGAATGGTGCACGACAGCAGCATGGGCCGTGGGAGAACCTGGAATTATCCTCAAGAAGCTGACACAGACGATTGTGGAGCAGAACGTTTATCCCGAAAGTTGTAACAGCTTGGTGAGGGAGGGGGATTATAAGAAAGATTAAAAAACTGTAAAAGAAAACCTCACCATCTTGATCTGATCTTCCAGGCTTGGTAGGTCGTGCAGCCACATTATTCTGTCCCACATGTACTCACCTGTTTTACCTCATTTCTAACAGAATAGTGCATTTGATATTATCCAATCAACAAGTATATCCATAGCATATTGACATACAGGGAATCCACATTTTATTAAACTGTAAAATTAGATCCATCTATATAATTTGTGGGTGTACCGGTATAATATTCATCTGGGTTCTTTCTGGATTATTTATTTAGACGAGAGACTGCTGGAGAGTTTGTCACTTTATGAGGAGAAATCCACTGAACACAGATAAATTCTATCTACACTCTTATCTTAGAAGTTATTGAATCGCGAATCGTTTATCTATATATCTAAATATGGAGGTACCCCATGAGCCAACAAAAATCATACGTTAATACAATAACAAGACCTGATTTTAAACAGTTGGAATAAACTGTTTGTACAATCACGAGGACTCCCACAGTCGCTGCGGATTACCTGATTTGGGCGATTTCATGGTCGTCATCCAGCTTCTCTTGGGACTGAAAATATACTAACCATTGATATTCTAACCACCAGTTTATCATGTTTATTACATTTTTTGCTCGAAACATTTTATTCACAACCAAAAAAGCTTTAGAAAAAAAAGAATGGTTCACAGGTGATCCAAACTTGCCATACACATGAATTATCGACTGTTGTTCCCGTATCGAATTGTCGACAGTTTCATGCACCATCTTGTAAGAACTCCGTTGAAAAGGCTTCGTCCTGTTTCGCTACTAGAGCTATCATTCGTTTTAACCTTATATTTGTTAAAGACGGAGCCGTATCAATCTCATTTTCCACATCAACATCCCCATTATAAATCCGGCGAATTTTAAAAGCTTCTCAGCACGTTCATCAACCCCGACAGATGACTAAAAATCTGAAAATATAACATATACATATTAGTACAGGTGTATTCTGTTCAATTGCAACTGGATAAATGTTATGAAAGGAAATAGAATCAAGAATACGATGCAAAGAATATTCAGGGAATTAAGCTATAATCAGGGTATATAATTATTTTAGGTATCCCGCAGTACTCCCAATAAAGGGGTTCGTGCATGACCCATTTACGAATATCTTACATCTTGAAGGTTCTCGAAGATTTGACCTTCACTTCGCGGACGTGCAAGGAAACACCCTGGAAGACAGAAACGCTGATTGCACAATGGAGACCAAGTTGTTCATCGGCGATTGTATACAACATAATTATTATAATCTTCCTTGTTAATCCCATTCAGTCGTACAATGGCCTTTACAATACAACCAATTGCAGAGACAGGGATAGGGGCTTACGATGGAGCCCGCAAGACCGGCTCCATGATGGAGCAGTCTCCATGAATCGACCAAAATAAGACTGAATATAACTTCACTCTCAAATCTAGATAAAATTGTTTTGCAAGTAGAAAGAGGAAATATAAATCAATTAGTCACAAATATAGAAAGAGGTTGGGAGAGGAATATAGCAGACTTAAGTTACAGTCGGCGACTTCGGTTTATGGTACGGTAAAACTCCATGTTCAGGGAAAATCTGGCCAAATAACGGGCGTAAGCATACAAACGCGAACCTGTACACAAAATACCAGCTAATTATATCTTAATGTGTACCAATATACATTTTAGTCTTATGGATAAAACTGAGCAATAAATCTATCTATTTGTTATAATTTCATCTCGACAATATAGAGAGTCACATTAGCACCTTGATCAACAGTATTTTGATTCAATCCAAAGGCGGCAATTTTTACGTTGTGACCTAGGGGAGATAATCGGAAATATCATGCTTTTCTCGCACTTCCGCGATCTAATGTTTTCGATCGAGCCGATTTTTCTCGTCATTGCAGAGGGGCGTACGATCCAATTTTTACGATCAAGCATCGATTTTGGGACTAAAAAATCACTTCCGGCGATCGAATATTTGGATCGCTTACCGTAAAATTAAATCCTATCTGCTCTCCCATTTGGATATGTCGCTTGCAGGATCTAACCAGCTTGCAGTAATGTGAGTGTCAACCCACCCTGAGAAAGCTTCATTGTGCTTTGAAGGGAATATAATGGTAGGGGCTTTTTGGTTGGCTCAGCCGAATCAAAAGCTAAACTGGCTAAACTCTTCTGATGTTCCCGCTCTCTCACCAGATTGGCGCTGTAATGCATGGTAGAAATATGGACTGGTCCTAGGCATATAGGCCTACCTTGGGTACTAGGTTCCTGTTGCTTCAATGCATTTTGCTGAGAATTAAGCAACAGGAACTTGATAATGTGATGCCTAGCATTGTAATATCACTTGTCTTTTATTGCACCATGCATTTAAGCGTCCTGTCTGTGTCTTGTATGCTGTCCTCAGTGTTTTATAGGATGGATGGAGGGTGTCTGGTTCCATGCAGCTTCAAAGATTTCTTCTTTGGAGTAGCAGGAACGCAACTTGGCTGGGTGTTGCTTATTTGGTTCGTCGCGATGTAGCTGAAATATTGTTGAAAGCGACGTTAAATTCTATTCACTCACTCACTTCCCCTCACATAAATAGGGTGCGCGCCCCATCTGCGCCTTGTCAATCTACTGTGCCCTAATTGCGCCCTATTTCTTCATCCCATCCACCCTGCTGCACCCTAATTGCGCCCTTCAGGAATGTACGCTAGAAGCTAGAGATAGGGCGCGCTTCCCAATTGCGCCCTAACTGTCTCAACTCATGTGCTCTATGTGCACCTTAAATGCGCCCTAATTGTGCCCTATTTCCGTGAGCTTGATAAGGTGATGTCTAGCACTGTAATATCACTTGTCTTTATCGCACCATGTTAGCGTCCTGTCTTTGTCTTCTGCGCTGTCCTCAGTGTTTCATAGGGTGGATGGAGGGCATCTGATTTCCATGCTGCTTCAAAGATTTCTTCGTTGAAGCAGCATGAACGCAACTTAGCTGTGTGGTGTTTAATTGGTTCACCGTGATATGACTGAAATAATGTTGAAAGCGACACTAAATCCTATTCACTCACTCACTCCTAAATATGGAAACTTGGAAAGCATAAGAATAGAAATCACCTTGCTGCTGTAATTATATATAAAGGCTGCTGCTATGCATGCAGCTTTATTGGATTGACCTCAGCCCATGGGGGCCAAAATTGCTTTGTCATGAAGATTGCAAAAAAAAACAAGCAGTCACACTGGCAAATGTGGGGAAGATCTTGAACTGGAAACTCATTATAACTTGATGGTGACCGTGATTGGAACTAACATGACTAATGAAAGTGCGTTTTTCTTCATCAAAATACACCCTGTTCACACCGATTTTGAGATAATGGCGGCCCACGACTACAATCTCAAAACAACGAGATCTCGTGGTAGTATGTCAAAATTAAAATCAACTCCCAGGATGGTTACTTTGTGCTGTCCCTCCATTTATAATGGATTGAAATCGATGCCTTGGGCTTGATAAGGCTGTGAACAGAAACTGAAAGAAATTAACGTTGGCGGAATTAAAGTCCAAATCTTTGGGATTGCAAATTTTATCACCTCAACTAAAGCTACGTATCTTTTCATAATATCGACGAATAATAAAAAGCGAATCTTGATAGTTATTTGCTGAACATAGTATTCACAGAAGAGTTTGTCACGATGTGTTGTTGTTGTAATCTAAGTCGTCAAAACATTGTTTGAAGTTTAAAGGTTATACCAAATGACTCTATACTACTTTGCATTAAAACATACCCAGTAGTGTTCCAAACAACAAATTAGTATTTTTTCTCGAATAATGTCATCGAAGTGGGTTTTAGGACACGAATAGCACACATGTGGAAGAAAACGTATTGGAGCCATGACCTCTGGTGCATGACGTCACAACCTGATTACGATTGCGCCGTAACCGTCATAGTCTATGACGTCGGACGTTGTTACAAAAGATTCACCCAACTGTGGGAGTTCTAGCGTGATGTCGCTGACATTTTGACGTCACAACATGCATTCGAACGAGATCGTAATCAGGTTGTGACGTCACAGGTCAAGCGATCACAGCTTTCGCCGTTTTGAAAGGGGCGTGAAATTGTCGCACTTTACTGCTGCTATTTCCAACCTTGGGCAGTTTGAAAACATACAAAAATGTAAAACAAGTCTATATAATCACCTCTACAACAATTTAGCACAAAAAAGTAGCAGATTTTGAGACCATTTTGTATAACCTTTAACGTCGCATCTAACCTTATTGGTCACACAGCGACGATGGCCCAAACAAACATACCCTAGCAAAACCCTAACCCTAACAAAAACCTAACCAACTACAAAAAAAATTTAATTTTGAATTTTGAAAATTTGGCTCTACAAACTCTGGTGATCACAATGGATCGTCAGAGAACCTAATTTGTTTGGCACTTTAATCTACCTCCTGTGCCAGACAAACATGGTACAAACCATGCTGCCCTATTAAAGCTGGAATTGAAATTTACTAGCATGTCAGTGAATTTCGGGATATAAAAATACATTTGACGTACACCAAAGTCAAGTCGTCTTGTAATAAACACCGAATTGAACTATGAATTAAGGGATAAGGACTTAGTGTGCTCTTTTCCCCGGACTCCCATATCTTGAGAGCTACTGAAGATAGATCGACAAAACTTCTACCCAATATGGAATGTAATCTGTAGATGTGCCTTTTGTATGTTTTGTTGGTCAGGTCCTTGTCTGTCTGTCTGTCTGTCCGTCCACTTTTCTGTCCACCTGTATCATGGTTTAATTCCAGCAATATGTTATGGCCTTTCTTGTGATAATTTTCTAAAATTTAGTGGTGGTCAAATCATTTACATAATAATTTCCCTGTATCCAGAAATGTTTTCTTTCCATTCTACTTCCAAAATACCCATGGAATGTTGCAAGCGTTCTACCTGATCTTATAAATCTACATGTTAAATGCACCAAAACAATTTTCCTGCAGGTCATGCAGGTGGACAGGAGAGATAACCACATGGAGAATTGAGTTGTACTAGAAACTGTACATGTAGTGCAAGTTTAAATCTACAATTTAAATCTCCACAAGTGTTTCTGCTTTTGAGTTACATGTACCTTTTACCAATTACTCTGTTGACTTTAATTATGCTTCAGTTGTAATTTGTGAAATTTCCACATCTTGGGAACACTTACATATAGTCTTTTCAAATTGGGTATGTGAGGACATAACCTCAAGATCTCTCTTGGGCTTGTTTTTGACGGTTATCTGCTTATAGGTGGTGCCTCCTGGGGGCCAAGTGAAAATTCATTTCTGGACAGTAAATTTTGAAAACCTGAACGGATTCTTTCCAAATTTGGGATGTTGATAACTTGCCACAGGATCTCACTGGTGATTGTTTTCCATGCTGAGTACTGAATGTTAAGGTTCTAAGGCAAATCAGTAGTTTCAACGTCGAAGGCCCTGTAGGGTTCCCAGGCATTGACCTGGGGTGTCGTTGTGCATACTCCAGGTCATGGTAAGAATAGGCTTCAGCCTCTCAGAGAGCTTGTCGTAAGAGGCGAATAACTGGGGCACCCGTGTGGTTCCTGGGTGTGAAAAGGAATAGGAACCAAACGTTGTGATATGACTGAAATAGTGTTAAAAGCGACATTAAATCATATTCACTCACTCACTCACTTCAACGTCAGAGGACTTCAAAATTTTTTCATTAAAATTTTCTCTGAACCACCAAATTAATTAATGGAATAAATTATTAAATTATTGTACTTTGTACATTTCATCCTGTTATGACTGACAAAGGGGTAAATAAAGCATTACACACTTTTCACATGACCCAATTTTGTGAATTAGATAATACTATGTATTTCTACAGATCACAATCAAACATCAAAGCCATAAATGCACACAGATAACGGCAGCCTTTCGAAGTCCACGAGTTCTAGTCATCTCCCATGTTAGTTAATATAAACCGGCTAATACATCCATCTCATCATGTAAAACTCTGTGAGGTGGACTGTCAACTCTGTATTGAATGAAAACTGACTGTTGTTGAAACTGGGTTTTTAAAAAAAATTAAATAGCCAATGAAATGTGGCTGTCAAATAAGTCGTCGATTTTGTATCTTCAATACGGCGACTGGGCTGTTCTTTCTCCAGGCATGGCAGGGTGAAAGGTGGTGTAATGTATGGTACTGAACTCCCCTGATGGTTCAATCATATAATTTATTACCACGAAACTGCAACAATATTTCATTGTAATAAAGAAATGAAGTATTATAGACCTATTATATATGCCCGGTTGGTCCTTTATGAACCTTCGTCAATTACCTGTCTCCCATCAAAGCCACCCTCTGCCTGTGAATGCATCCTGTATATCTGAGTTCGCCCTTGGCCCCAGGAGGGCGGGTCTTATAAGACTCCCATATCCTGTTCTGTATGACTTCACTGTGCACAATTCCAGGGCATAACATTCTCCAGAGAAGTTTTACGATTCGATGATAAGTTAAGGGTAGTTAATAAGCAATGTTCTCACAACATTGTAATGACATGCCATTCTTACCTTTTAATTGGATGCTGAATATCCTGTTGCTACAACATTAATCATGTTTATATTAGGTTACTCCTGAAGGCACCTGATTTTAGAGACATCAGCTCTTCATGGCTATCAATCTGTTTGCTGAACTTGATAAAAATAGGGTACAGGGATTGTTTGTTTGCTGGATAGAGCTACAAGGCTTATGTAGGTAAAGTGGTCTGAGACTGAAATACAACCTTATTTTAACCTTTAAAGTTGCCATAATTACTGTCATGACTGTCTATGGTATCGACGGCGGGGGGACATGGACAGCACGGGTGTTTATTTACCTCCTTTTTAGAGAGCTACCAGTAGCCCTCTCTAACCAGTTACATGTACTTATTGCTGTCAATCATATTCCATGTGTTCTGGATTTGAAGTTGAATTTCTTTCAATATATTTCTTCATTATATTTCAGGTTTGATGTCATTTCAGTCATGCTGAGTCCATGCAGTGTTCAATGTTGTCAACAGATACAAAAGTTACGATATCTTCGCCAGTGTTTGTACGTCCTATCAAATCAGCGACCACCTGACCATGACACACTGATGTGACAGGGTCTAAATAGCGTGTGTATGTGTGTGTGACTTGTTGCATTGGTATAGTGAAGATATTTTGGGATGATGTAACTTTAGAGTGACTTCCCTTGGATGGTGGTAACCTAGGCTACGCACGCGAGATGACGTGGTCTTACACAAATGGCGCTGATCTAAAACAGATAGCAGCGGGAGTTGTCAGACAGATTTGCTCCGATTTATTGTGTAATTCATTAGCCTGATCGGCCATCAATTAAATAAATGTCTTCCGTATATTTCAGGTAAGTGAACGGCATTATTGTTTAGTATGCTTTCTATGTGATTTGGCTATAAATTCATTGTCCAAACTGGTAGGCAATTAGCCAGGCTACGGTCATGGTGCCATCAGACGATCAAATTAGGTCGCTCAGTACACCCGCACATGGTCTTGGCGAGTGTACCATTGTCTCAGGATGCAATCCAGATTATTATTGTAAATGTATTATTCGATGCACTCTTGATTATTAATGTAAATGTAAACTTCGATGCATTCCAGATTATTATTGTCAATGTACTATTTTTCCATGATGCATTCAAGATTTATTATTGCAAGCTTCCATCTCATTCATTAACTAAATCGTCATTATTGTTCAAATCCGTCCGTCATAATTAATTGTCATATGTAATATTCTGTCGAGATGACGTGGTCTTACACAAATGGCGCTGATCTAAAACAGATAGCAGCGGGAGTTGTCAGACAGATTTGCTCCGATTTATTGTGTAATTCATTAGCCTGATCGGCCATCAATTAAATAAATGTCTTCCGTATATTTCAGATATACGGTGAACAGCTTGCAATTCAATTCCAGTGTTGTTCCCTCCTTGATAAATACTTCACTGACAGGCCCTGGTTTCGTCATCATCGGCCAGGAGTTATACTGTTACAGAATGGCGCCCGATGGGGGACAATAACAATTGGTGGCAGCTGTGGTGCCTAGGATAAAATTATCTAGGCGGATTGTGTGAAGATTTGAGCATTCTGAAGGTGTTACAGAGTGATTTTAATCGTCAGAAAGAAATTCCCGGGTGATGGTAACTTTTGTATGTTTGCTGGTAATTAGACGGAAAAACAGTCCAGAATTATCAGTGTTGTGCCGGCATAGTGTGTATATGTTATCCAGAAGTGGTTCTCTGTGATGACCGGATGTTGTGGAGCAGAACATGACCAGACGTGGTTGATGACTGTCCATACATTTAATCCAAATGACTGTACGCTATCACGGTGGCAGTCAATAGTGGGGAACCAGGACTTGGATTCTCAAGAACCGGTTGAAATTTTCATGAGCATTCGTTTGATGGACTGGTGTTAGCGAATGTGGTGTTTATGTTATTCTTGGACATCAGAAATTGAATAACATGTGTAGAACATAAAATTGGGGTTGTATTTCCGAAAGCAGAGGAAGAACAATTGACAATAAATAAATGAACTGTGGAAAATCTGCACGATTCAGCGTCTCAAGAATTCCTGAACTTTCTTGGAGAGATTCGGCTATGAAGGATTGGTTTTAGCAAAGATACAATTATATATAGTGTATGTGTTGTTAGACATTCCAAATTGACTAACACATACATCACAACAGAGACTGAGAGTTGTTATCTGCATTTCTGAAGAAAGGAAACTTGCGATACTCAGATTGAGAAAACTTTCATGAAATCTCTGATACCATACATATCCTTTTGAATTTTATGCAGGTGTTTTGAAAGCAAATTGGTGAAAATATTATGTAATTTGCTTTGTGAATTGTCCTGACGCTGTTTATTTTGAGTGATTTTGAAAATTTGCTTATTTTACATGTAAATTTATACTCATTAGTAGTATATAAAGGGGAGATTCTCAATTATTTGAGGGGGTGTAGATAAAGAGTGGTATTGCACTTTAGACACCCAGTGAGCCAATATTTGCGAGTTGATAGATTGTTTGGGTAACTTTAAAGCATTACAGTGTATCTACACTCTAAATCCACAACTGTTACTGCCGAACAACAGTGACTTATTTGATAAGTGGTAGTCTACTCAAATCGTGTGCAGGTGAATTTGATTAACATTGTGCATAGTTTTTTTCAAAGTATTAATTTTAATTAACCTTGAATGCATTAATATTGATTTGATATCACTATTCACGACCATAAGTGGGTGTGTAGAAGATTTTCGGCATACTTGTTCATGAAAACATGTCTTTGGATTGTGGTGTCTTGGTTAAAGGGTTCGACCCTCCTATTGATGTTGCAGATGTTAGAAATTTCTTCAGTAGGAATGATCCGGTAAGTAGTATTTCTGTCCCGGTTGAGTCTGTGGGTGAATGTGTGCTTGTATATTCATCCAAAGAAGCTGCAGAGAGGGCCAAGAGGCTAGCAGAGCACAGATACAAAGGTAAGGACCTAGAAGTGCAAATTGCTACTGCTGAGCAAATGGCTCAGGCTAGGGATTCTGCGGGGGCTGGGGGACAATCACGTGTCTCTGAATTAATGGGCCTGATTGGACGAATGACCATGGAGGAGAAACGGCAATTGTCAAGCGTTCTAGCTGGCAATAGCAATGGTGAGCGCGAGTCCTCGCAGTCTGCTGATGTTAATCAAGGTATTAACCAGCAAGGTGTTCCGAATGATGCCCATTACAATGGATTGTCATATCTTCAGTCCCAGTTGAAGATATCATTTTTTTCAGGGGATAACGCCAAAGGAGAAGTTCAGTACAGTCAATGGCGCCATGAAGTGCGAAGTCTGCTGGCAGAGGGGTTTCCCCAAAGTGGAGTTTTGCCAGCCATTAGGAGGTCCCTGAAGGGCACGGCTAGTGCTGTCTTGCTGAATATGGGGCATGGCATCACAGTGGATGAAGTTGTATCAAAATTTGATACAATCTTTGGCAATGTCCTCACCACCGAAGCACTCCTAGAAGATTTCTACAGCGCGAGACAGCGGGAAGATGAAAACGTTGTGGTCTGGGGCTGCCGTTTAGAGGGTCTGCTGAAAATAGCTGAACAAAATGGACATAGACTTGCTGGGGCAGATGAGATGCTTCGTACCAAGTTCTGGAGTGGCCTCTGGGATCATGAAGTTCGATCAGCCATCCAACATAAGTTCGATTCTGGAGAGGCTTTTAATGATCTACTCCGTGCTGCTAGGGCAGCTGAGCATGACAATATGTCCAGGTCCGGGAAACAGAGTAAAGCTGCGGCAACAAAGGGTGTCAGATATCAGATGCAGTCAGCCACAGACCAGAATAGCACTTCAGTTATTACTTCAAAATTGGATGAGGTTATTCGAAAAGTGTCTGAATTGGGAAATCGCGTAGCCAAGTTAGAGACTACAGGCGATGAAGATAAGGGAATGAGGTGTTACAGGTGCAGCGAAGCTGGACACATGGCGCGGAGCTGTCCAAACAAGCGGAAGTGGCAGGGAAACGGGAAATCGCCAGCGGTGCGGGGCGAGCGCTAGGCGATACTACAAGCCCTTTTGTAGATGTGGATATTTGGAGGGAGATAGTGGGGGAAAAGACTCTTTCTGTGGTTACTGTGGATGGGCTAGTAACCGTGGCGTGTATTGATACGGGGGCCGACGTAACAACGGTCGCTGAAGAGTTTCTACGAGAGAAACTTCCTAACGTGGATATAAGAAGCTTACGTGATCTGGTTACGATTGAAACAGCAGGGGGTCACACCATGCCATATGTTGGGTACGCAGAGGTACAGATCGAAATTAGTCCTGGAGAGCAATACAGTACTGTGGTTCTGGTAGTCCCTGGGCATGCTTACTCTGAGAAGGTTCCTGTGGTGATAGGAACAGGCTTGATAAGGCGCTCCTTCGAGAACAATAGGGACAAGGGTGATGGTCACCTCAGCCAGGCGTGGCAGATGGTATACCATAGCCTGCAGTGTGCAGAGAATGGACGGGATGGACATGGATTTCTGGGATCTGTAAGGACTACACGACGGGAAGTTATTGGCCCTGAAGAGGTGGCTGTGCTGACAGGTACGATGAGAATCCCAAAGGTATGTAATTACAGGATGTCAGTGATTGCAGAACCTTTGGATCAAGGAGGTCTACCTGGGGGACTATTGTCCAGACCAGCACTGCTGGAGGTCAATCCTGCATTTGGGTCTACTGCACGCATCAGTCTACAGGTGGTGAATCTGTCCAGGAAACCTATATACTTACCTAAGAAGACGATCTTGTGCAAGGTGAGTGCAGCTGCTGCTGTTCCATCAGAGGAGGCATCGCCAGTCGACCAAAAACCTAGTACACCATCTGTACATCAAGATACAGATTGGTTGGAACAGTTCCAGTGGCCTGTTGAGGCTGAAGACGAACTGAAGGCCTTGGTCTTGAAGTACGACTCTGTGTTTGCAAAAACTGACTCGGACTATGGACGAACTGATGTAACGAAGCACAAAATAAACCTGACTGATGATACTCCTTTGAAACTTCGTCATCGCCACATCCCACCGTCGATGTTACAGGAGGTGAGGGAACACCTTAGCGAGATGCTAGAGAGCGGTATTATTCGGCATTCTGAAAGTCCTTGGGCATTCCCTGTAGTTTTGGTCCGCAAGAAGGACACCACTCTTCGCATGTGTGTGGACTATAGGGAGCTCAACCGTCGAACTAAGAGAGATGCTTTTGCACTACCCCGATTGGACGAAACGTTCGAAGCCTTGGCCGGAGCACGGTACTTCACAGTTATGGATTTAAAATCTGGATACTGGCAGGTGGAGGTAGAGGAGGCACACAGGGAGAGGACCGCT
>JAVTVY010004028.1:0-41836 GCA_036873755.1 Hanleya hanleyi | reverse complement strand
GTCTAAATGATTTACATCAAGATTGATAAGATGACGAATTGTATACGATAGACGATTTGTAACAGAAATTTTAAGAATTTGCGTTGTATACCTTCAAGTCGTAGCACTAACGTTTTCTGAGAAGGTGACCAAATTTCACAGGCGTATTCAAGACGACTTCTTACGAGGCATATATGCAATGATTTGATGGCAGATACATTATTAAAAGATTGACAGTTCCTTCGAATAAAACCATACATTCGTCTAGCCTTACTAAGAACAGTATCAACATGAGATTTAAAATTCAAGTTATCTAATAAAATCACGCCCAGATCTTTGATTTCTTTGATATTTTGTAATGGAACATCCTTTATTGTATATGTAAACTCCGTCTTGTTTATCTTCAGGGTACAATTGATAGAGATACATTTTAAAATATTGAGACTGATCTTCCATAATCTACACCACTCAATTGTATTGCTTAGATCAGCTTGCATTGAATAACAGTCATTGATTGAGTGAATTACTTTAAAAAACTTAGCATCATCAGCAAACAACAGACATTTACTTTCTGTTAAAACTTTGGGAAGATCGTTGATGAATAATAAAAACATACTAGGTCCTAAGATTGAGCCCTTGGGGACTCCGGAAGCAACAGTGCTCGCTCCACGGAGATGTCACTCCGTCAACAACCCGCTGACTTCTATTATTAAGATAGGATTTGAACCAGTTAAGAATGTTACCACGGACTCTATATTTACTAAGTTTATATACGAGAAGATCATGACTGACAGAGTCGAAGGCTTTACTGAAATCAGTATACACAGCGTGGACCTGGGAACGATTCTCAATCTGGTTCGTAACAAAATCAGTAAAACAGGCTAAGTTTGTAATAGTCGACCTATTTGCTGTAAAACCATGCTGTTCATCACAAAGCATAGGAGAGAAGAAATTTACAAAATGGAGATTAACAGCAGATTCGAAAACTTTGCCTACTAAAGGTAACAGAGAAACAGGTCTATAATTGTTGACATTTTGTTTATCCCCAGCTTTGAAAACAGGTACAACATTTGAATATTTAAGAACTGAGGGGAAACTACCGAATTTCAAAGACAAGTTAAATAGTTTGCATAAGGGTACACACAGTTCATCTGCACACGTCTTGAGAACTTTGCCATTGATATTGTCATAGCCAAATGACTTGTAAACGTTTAAGTTTGACAATATTTCGTGCACCTCGTTAAATGATAGAGATAATTCAGCAAAAGTATCACTTGACTCATCGACCATTGGCGGAAAGTTCGAAGCAGCATCACCATTGAATATTGAAGTGAAATAATCATTAAATAGAGAGGCAATATCAGCACTTTTCGAAAATTTGCGATGAATGTCTGACATCGGACCGCTAAACGAACCTTCGAACTGTTTGCTTTTAATGAAACCCCAAAATCGTTTAGGATTATCCTGGAAAGAGTCCTGAACTGTGATACATTCTTTAGCTGTCTGCTACTGTAAACATGTGCAGGAGGGAAGGCGGGTATTGTATTTCGCCTCGTTTCGTCAGATTTTCTCACTGATGGAGACGTCCTTGGTAGTTTACGTAAGCATAGTCATCAAATCTAATTTTTATCGTTTGTACAAACATAATAAAAACCGCTTTATCAACAAGTTGGGCAACCAAAGCTCGTCGTTGTTGTGGTTATAACACATTTGTTTAGTTATAGTAGAGACTTGCGTGTCATCGACTTAGGGATAAAGGATTACTGTACCGTACGATTGTGGGATAAAGGATTACTGTACCGTACGATTGTGGAGGCATTATATATTGATAATATTGTCGCGGTTCTCCTAGCTTCAATCGGCTTTAATCATACTGAGATGATTTATTCTCTTGATAAATTGCAAATAATTGACAGAACAGGAATATGTAGATATATATATATACATTTTGCAGAAGAAATACATGGTATAATAATTTGATAATTAAAAAATAAAAAAAATAAGCCTATTAGTGCAAAAACTACTTCCTCAGTATTTATGAGAAGTTAGAAGACATATGGTACATTAATTTCCTGTTCAGTGTGTCTTTTCACGATAAAATTATGAACCACTACCAGCAGTCCCAACTGAGGCGGGTTGGGTTCATGTTTATCACATTATAATCATACAGCTACATTAACAGCTGCATGGTAGTCGGGTTAACTAATAATCCGATTATTTCTCACAGTACTTGATCAAACAAACTGGCCCCTGCTGATTGTTTTCAGTAGAGTATGGTTTAATCAGGCTGAACTGCCGGCCTCCCACCATGTTTTATAATAACAACAACGGCGAGATTTGATTGTCCAATTTATTGACAAAGCGGTTTTTATTATGCTTGTACAAACGAGTAAAAATTAGACTTGACTATACTTACGTAAACTACCAAGGACGTCTCCATCAGTGCGAAAATCTGACGAAACGAGGCGAAATGTTTACACATGTTTACAGTAGCAGACAGCTAAACCGGAACAGACCAAAGTGCCGTGAGCGCTAGCGCCACCTTGCGGCCGAAACCGGCATTAGGAATAGCCCAAAAGACGGATTCGACCACTACGACGTAATTTGTTTAGAAAAAAAAGAGTATTCTATCTTTCTCGTCGATCAGCATGATCATCAGCGAATCCACTACAGATAAAAACAATATCTGCCACAAAATTTTGTTAAAACATAAACTTTCATATGGCCTGTGCAGGCCGTCATTTCAATCCCTGAATATGTCAACTACATGTATGTCACTTTCCCTGGTTTGTAATGTATTGCAAGCAGAGGGAAGATGAAGATGATCGGATTGTCATGCAGATTGTTCAAGATTCAATCAGCATTTCGGATAGAGAAATGAAGCACACGGTTGCAACTAATTGTCATCTAAACATCCAGAATTCAGGACCGATAAACATGCATCGGAACGTGAGCAAGGTCACAGACAGAATACCACTGAGCAGAGTTAGTAAAATCTGATAGGCCTACATGTACTTCATGTTATCCTGAGATATCAAGCTAACAAAAATTGCCACGGTTACTATTTTAGATCGCAGCACTTGAAACCAGCTACATCTTTCATTGCGAATGTTCACAACAGTAGGCATCCCAAACTGAAATTAAATAATCATAGTGATTATATATGTACATACAAAACTGCCCTCCTCAAAACACGGGAACTTTTGGATTATAAGCGCAAACTTCCCAGCATCTAACGTGGTCTGCCATTTTTGTCGACTCACTCTCGTTTCTTTCTCGAGAGTAGATGTGTAACTTCCTTCTTGATTTGTTGAAGATGCTCCTCATAATCCTCTGTAGCTAGTAGTTGCGTCTTCCCCTGCGTCTTCTCCGCACCCAGCTTGAATCTTTTAGGTGAAGAAACTGTTGATTTATTCTCCTCGCCCTAAGTTTTCTTAGACTTCCACCTGTTTGTCCTCATCCCTTCGCTTAACTTGACGATGAAAATGCTCTGCATGAATAATAGAGGAAGTCAAATACTACTTTTATCTAACAAATGAGTTCACATCAAGCAGTTTTATAATTAAAGATGAAAGATAGAAAACAAAAGTGGAGGTGGCACAACCTATGCACTTGGCTGAGTATAGGGACAGTATCCCCAGCATGGCACAATCCCAAGTATCACTTCATGAAAAAGTAGCCATATCTGCCGAAAACACCAGTCCTCAAAGCAGCATTCTGAGTAATCTGTGACTCATCTTCTGATATGCCTGATATTGGCAATTAATGCATGTATAAATAAAGCCAGGATAGTTTAGCATCAATCTAGGAGGCGTGTTTGAATATCTCGCACAAGTTTAATACTCAAACTATAGCATACTTTGATTCTGATGTACCTGGTTATCATAGAGTGAAGATCTGAATTATTATTCAATTTGCTTTATATCACAACATATACATCAAGAAAGCAGTGGCCTTATTTGAAAAATTGCACTTTTGCAAAAAGGCAGGCTTCCTGTTCACGATATGATACATAAGTTCACCAAGTTTGGTAATTTAACATAGGTGATTTGGTTTTCCAGATATTGCGTTAACGGACATACAGGCGTACATGATGACAATACCCATCGATTTTGATAGGCTTCTTTTCACGACATGATACACAAGTTCACCAAGCTTGGTAAGCGTAGGTGAATCGGTTTCCCAGATATAGAGAATAATAAGACAATAAGGGGATACCTCTAGGCCAAACTTGGTCGAGGCGTAAATACTGGTTGATAAGTTTAGGGAAAAATAAATATGTTTAACCCAACCTGGCCTGGGGGGGGAGCCATTATGGCTCCGGAACGACGAAAAATGGAGTACTGAAACTCCCGGACTTTATAGTGTATCATATTGGGGTCATTTTGAGCCCATTTGCATAACGCCCTGAGCAGAGGATCATGGGAAAATTCAAGATGGCGGCCACGTGGTGTACCAGAAAAGTGACGTTTTTGTCATATTTCTTCAAAATTTCTGCTTTTCCGCGATGAAAAGTGGGCAAAACTATTTTATTTCACATCACATTAATATTTACTAATTTATCATGCAGTTTTTGCGAAGAAATTACATAAATAAAAAATTCGGAAAATCCGACCGAAAAATCGACCAAAAATTGTCGTTTTTTGAAAATGACGTCACTGTGACGTCATCAAAGAGGCCATCTTGGATTTTTTACATTTTCTTGTAGAGCTTGACCCAGGGTTTAGTGTGGTAAGTTTCAGCCCCCTAGCTCAAGGGATAAGACAAATAATTAGAGAGGGGGCATTCACCCCCCCCCCCTCCCAGGACTGGACAGGTCCCAAAAAGCCCAGGCCAGATAGGGTTAATGTGCCAACATTGGCTCTGAACACTTCTCTGGCCGTCTAAAACTCCAGAGCCTATAGGCGGCCCTGCGTTCTGTAGACTTTCACAACATATAATGAAAGTCTGAAATCAATGACACTAATCGCCTTAGCCAAGTTTCTGTCTTCGTGCGTTTCCTCCCATCACGACAGAAGAAAGAACCTGCTGATTAGGAAGCTAGACTACTTCAACAGAAACAATGTGTGAGTTAATTAATTAAAAAAGAATACTATGGCAGGAAGTCACTCTGTGTGGCCAAAGCCTTTTCTTTGGGTTGTGGTTGAAGGGTAGCAAATACAGAAGAAAGAACCTGCTAAATGACGGGTTTGTTTCACATTAATCCCTGGAAAATGCCGTCCTGCCCCAGTGTCGGCGACAGGCGCTCATCACATACGACACCGTCTGAGACTCGGTTCATTCTCATAATCTCTCCCCTATTTTTTATGACAGAAGCGGGTTCAAATATGGTTCAACATATCAGAATATTTAGGACATATCATTGTATCACGAATGAAAGGTGGTGGTACGATAAGGCGTGATTTTGGCCCATACATGGTGCGGTTGAAATCGAAAAAATAAAATGTCCTAAAAATACTTATGTTTTAATGTAACGGCAAGAGAAAATATAAGTACACAATATGTGAAAGTTGTAGTGCGATTGCGTTATGATTATAGTTTTCACATGAAGCTGAAATCCACACCATGTGCTATTTCGTGAAAAATGGGTCTAAATCGAGTCCTTCGGACACGCATTTAGACGCGAAGGACCCCTTGGACCAAAACGCCATTTAACCTGGTGTTGTGTGGTAACATTATATCCCCACTACTGGAAGATCTTTTTGGTCCAAGGAGTCCTTCATACTAAAAAATGAAAAGTTATGATTCATAACGTTTGAAGTTTTCGTAAGTAGATTAAAGTGACAAAATAGCCTGTCACGGTTGTTCATATGTCGTGGTGTAGTGGATACGCACGTTGGATCACAAGCCCCTCGAAATTTTCGTTTTGAGTTCGAATCCCATGAGGGCAACATGTGTGACGTTGACAATTTATTTTAATCTTTCTCATTTTTGTAAAACAAAATTGCATTTAGTATATCTGAAAGAAGATTTTAGGCTATCATTATGAACCAATTAAAGTTAAAATAAATATTGTTTACCGATGACACAATACCGTGTGGACATTACGGCCTAGTCAAACGTTGAAATGGAACGATCTGTCGCTGCCTGTTACAACGGCAATATATTCGCCTAAAATTGTGTATTTATTTTGCAATATGTGCATGAAAAATCGACTGCAACGTTGTGAAATAATAACGGCTTGGTACCGAACATATGTGAAGCTATCATGGTTCGTCCCAAATGTGAAGCGTGCCACACGTTGAAGACATTAGGCCAAACCAGAAAGTTATCTGTTGAGCAGGCGGAATGGATCAGAATACGGCACAGCACCATAGTTGAAGCTGACGGACAACGTGTGATCTGCCACGCATGTAGACAGCAGTATTACAGATGGAAACTGAGTTCCTCTCCAGAAGACACAGTAAATCATGAACAAACAAGCAATGGGTCAGACAGTGGTCAGAATCCAGCAAGTTTAACCCTTCCGATCCTGTCATGTGGAAAGAGTAACAGTGTGTGTGCCCTTTGCGGAAAGCGTGGTGGTCGACTCAGGAAAATACCTGCTGCTGCCCGACTGGATATCTTTGTAGCACAAGGAGTTCTTGTGTCCGATAAATGTCGATGTTGCCCCAGCCATTTGAAAGGGCTACAGTTGAGGCCGGGGTCGAGTGTGAATGTTACCAGGCTACGCAAAAGATCGTCCCAGATGAATGCATCGGACATATGCGACCTGTTACAAATGTTAAGGGACAGAATCACACACTGCAGCAGTCGAAGAATACATTTCGATGACACATGTCTATCTGATGAGGATGTACACACACTGACGGGCATCTCACGTGCAGACTTTGACGATCTCGTGGAAAACGTTATTTCGCTGAGATCAACAAAACTGCGCACAAAGAGAACAGCCATTGGCCTTCTACTAACAAAACTCCGCACAGGATTATCTCATAGGTATATATGCCATAATATGGAATCAATGACATAAAAATATTTAAACGATACATGTTATAAGATAGAATCAGCAAAATTCCCACTTTACCATATTTTTTATGCATTTATGGCCGACAGTAACGCTATAATCAAAGATATCCATCTCTATAGCGAACCTTGTTATGCACCAAACACGTTTACATTACTAATATATGTATTTCCTATTTCCTCAACAGAGTTCTGGCCACTCTATTTGGGCTGGAAAGCAGGTGCAACGTGAGCCGGATAATAGCATCGGCCAGAAGAGCATTGACAACAGATTTCGTTTCTCTGAATCTCGGCTTTGATCAGATCTCACACCAGGATGTCATTGACTGTCATACTACCATATTCGCATCGCAGCTATTCAGTCACTACCTCACAGATTCAGTAGTTTTAGTTTTGGATGCCACTTATATATACATACAGAAGAGCAGTAATTATTCCTTCCAACGTAAGAGTTACAGTATGTACAAGAACAGACCACTAGTAAAACCAATGATCATCACAGCCACAGACGGGTACATCGTATCTGTTATTGGTCCGTATATGGCCAATGGGAAGAACAATGACGCCAACATTACCATTCATATGATGAAGACCAATGCTGACAATATGATGGAGTGGGTGACTGAAGATGATGTCTTCATTGTAGACCGGGGGTTTCGTGACGCCCTGCCATTTCTTCATGATTGTGGCATCCGTTCAGAGTCTCCAGAGTACTTACCAAAAAACCTTCGCCAACACTCCACAGAATCGGCCAATGCTTCTCGACTTGTTACAAAGGTACGCTGGGTCGTGGAGTCGGTCAATGGGCGCCTCAAACGCTGGAAATATCTCGACAAAGTAGTTCCCAACATTGAAATTCCAAACATTCAATCTTATGTCCACATAATTGCTGCGATATGCAACAAGTATTGTCCGCCATTGAAGTCGGATTCGCTGGAGGACTGTCGATTCGCCAGACAGATGCTGGCTCTCGCTGGACCTACAAATGCAGTACAAGACCGCGTTAAGAGGGAGAAGGGGCTTCAGAAGCGCGCAAGAACATGGACCCGAATAGATGCAACCGAAGCGGTCAGTGACTTTCCACGTTTGACAGAAGATGAGATGAGGACCCTGACACTGGGTGTATATCAGTTAAAACAGGCACCACATTACATCGACCAACATCTTTCCGAGGGCACGCTGGATGTATTGGTGAGCGAGGCTGCTCCTGATTTGATTCATGTACGTCTCCAGTCAAGACACACCAGCGCCAAGCAGTACAGTCTCTGGGTGGAATACTCTGAGGATCTTCGACAGATTACCGGCTGGTACTGCGAATGCCCGGTTGGCGCCAGGACTGTTGGCTGCTGTTCCCACGTGGCAAGTGTCATATGGTACCTGAGTTATGCTAGACATAACGACTATGCCTCTCCAACTAACAAGTTTTCACCGTGTATTGCCGATGCTGGTGCTTATGTGACAGAATCCGACAGCGACTAAGTCGATCAGCCTCGATGACGCTACAGCACGTGATACGTTTCTTATTGCTCTTTATTTATCACCGTATATGGTGAAGTCTTTATATTAAAGTAGCTCCTTACAAATTAATAGAGCCAGTCAGATTCGGTGGACCTCGTCGATTGTAGACTCGCTGTACAATCAAATGACTGTACATAGACAAACATATTCAGAGTAACTTTTTAGGTTAGTACACGAGAGATTACCTTTCTTGAAGCATACATTAATGTAACTTACTTTGGCATTAAGAGTTCGATAACTATCTCAATGAAACGAAATTATAACAATGTGAAACGAGCACTACTTTTGGCTTGGCCTTTTTTCACCGTAACATTCAGTCCGTTGATTGACAGTTGCCGCCGACGACGAGTTGTACATTGCATTGTGATTGACAGATGGAGAGAAGAAATGTACATTCCTATGAGTCGGCTGGCTGTGGGCAAAAACCCCGCCTTACAATACCATCTCCTTTGTTGTCCACTACTGACAAAAGGAATGCGTTACCACCGCTGAGAATTAAGCATATTTGGAATTCTCCCCCCGAAGACGGTTTGTTCATCGTCAGTGTCCATCCAAAATGAAGCATATTGTAGGAAAATTGAGGGTTCACCAGGTTTTGTATGTGGTCATGTAGTTATACTTTCTCAGACATATAATCATAATTTCTGTAATCAAACTACACATTGAGAGACGTGACCTAAATGGCACCTAAATTATGTCACAAGGTCAATGCAAGTGTCAGATCTCGAAGTTGGCCTTGAAGTTCACAGTCACGACTTGAAAGTCTTTGAGTATTTGACCTTGGAATTTGACGTAACAGGACATCACTTAAACTGATACAACGGTTTACAGGAAGAATAGAATATATCTGACTTAATCCGAAATGTTCATTATTTCAGTATTCAAAATGTGTTACTTTGTCTGCGTTTTCCGTTTTGTGTCACCATTTGTGTAAAACTTTACGTTGAGTTGGGGAACATAAAGAACCGAACTTGATTTCAACCGTCCAAATGCAAAACGCGCGAGGAGGTTCACATAGCTATTAACTGGTTTTCCGGTCGCGTTTTTGATCAATTGTTGAGGTCGGCTGCATCTTAATGGGTGTTGTTCTTTTGGTAAGCATTTTCAGGCGTTCATTATTCATTTTCTATTCTTGATCTTAATACAATTGAAGCACTTGGAACTGATATCCTGTTTTCGCCTGAAAACAGAAACAATTCTTGGCTATACATGATAACGGTCATAAACCGGTGCTGCAGTGTGAGTCTATCGTATACCAAAACATATATTTCAATCAGAAAATTTGATCCATCAGATCAGACCTATGGCCTGATGGACAGCGGCAATGTTTTTCAAGAACTACCCTACAAATTTGTTTCCAATGCTGTCTTGTTTTATGTTTTTATTTCGATAGCCTGGTCATTCGTAGTTTTCGTGTCACAAACATAGCTTATGGACTATCATGTCGAATAAAACAGATACAGCTGAACTACTTCGATACACGTGTATTTTTGCACAGAACTCTCCAGTCGCGGATCGGCGGTTAGACAAACAGACTATCAGGAATATATGTAGAATGGATCTCGTTTTAGGTGTTCGTGTATTACTTGTAGAAACTACAGAGTCAGTTAAATGCAATGCACTTGTATGTTCACTTGATCTGAATTTTAGTTCTCAGTTCTTCATGGAATGTGTACATCTGTTGATATATCTGATAATTGTACACTCTGATGTGAAGCCTGGTAGTGGGACCTGTTAACCATACTGTAACTGTGAACCGTGAACCGTGATTGACTGGAACAATAATAAAACTAGGACATTACTTATTTGCACCAAGGTCAAAAAACATAAATACAAATGGTCAATATTGCTATTCGTCAATATTGATCGTCCAGAAAGGGCGACAAAAGCCTTATAACAAGTTGACTTCTAGTTGACTATGCTTAGAGCGTGTTTTGTAAGTGATATTTACTTCGAGATATGGCATTGAAAAAAATTACACTAGAATAACACACGATATATACATGAACTGACACAAAATAGCATTTGACATGATGAGTGAAGATTTTGACATGACTCGTGAAGATTTTGACATTAAACGAGCAGAATTTTCCTCAATTGTTCATCATTTACACAAGAAAATACAATAAATCGCAATAGTATACGATAAGATGAAGAGTAGGCCATAAATAATGTATTGTAGCTCAAACTCATTTATAATGGCGTTGTTTTTGTAATGGCGTTTGTTGCCATGGCGAAGGAAAAGTTACCACTCAAATGACAAACATCAAAAAAGCCAAACTGTGCCCTAACAGTTACTTGTACAGCTAAAGCACTATTCATACAAAGCATAAACTCATACACATACAAGATCTCTCAAAAACAGATGACAAAACTATGGGTTTACCGTTTTGTGGACCTCCAAATCTTCCTAGTTTCACAACGTGTTTTGACTGGGACCTGCCATAAAGCTTCAAAAAATAACGCACGTGGAGTGGGAATGCAAAAATGACCACAAGAGTAGCTCCCCTTGAATGGAGTATACATAATTTTATGTACAATTTGAAAAAGTATTCTGTACAGTTGTTGACAATTACACGCCGGCCCCCGAATTGGAGAGGGCAAGCGAAGCATTTCTTACATTTAACAGCGAATGGTCAAATATTCGTAAACAATATCATTCAAGTTGTTTACCCTACTATGGAATATCTACGTGCTTTCAGTTACCGTACATAACAAAATAGTCTTAACAGTTAGCTTCTAAGATCAGACAAAGCTTGTCTACTGGTCTGGGCAAGGTGGATGACTTGGTTTTAACTCTAACTATTCTGACATAGTCTTTCTTGTCCTTGATTACTTCCATGGCACAACCAAGAGCTCAGGAGTTCCGTGGTGAACTATCTACTAAGGCACCGTTTCCAATTATCGTTCGCGAATGAATCGTTTATTTCGTCAAATTTTCTCGAAGTCGCGATTTTCCAAGGCGCGAGGGAATGGGTTTTTTTCTTCAAAATAAACGATTCATTCGCGATCGCTGTTCGAATGGTTTTTTTTTCTGTTGGCAATCGTTTTTCAATCGAGAAAATTCTCGCGAATAAAAAGCGATATCGCGATTCAATCGCTTTTTAATCGAGAAAATATAAACGATTGAAAAAAACGATTGAGGATTATAGCCGAAAGTAGTACGCCATTGGTTCAGCCTGACTGACCCGCATACACCTTCGAGTTTCTAACACTTCAGTCAGACTATATAAAGTTCGATCATTTTTTCTTCTCCCTTTTCCATTCTTTGCCTAGTGTAAAACTATAACGTGTTTCTGTACAGTTGGCGGTTATATAGATACGATGGGGATATTGAAAGAAATTGAAAAAAAATATCTATATATATACATAGGAATAATGGTTATGCATATAATTATAACTTCATATTTACATATATTGTGTACGGGACACAGACCCGGATATGGTCAGATTGGGTCATTTGCACTTGCAATTTCGTCTGTTATTTTGGGTATTTCTGTGTTTTAAAGCTGGTATTATTCCAGATTTCTTGTGTAGTATTTTTCGTGAACGTTTTTGGCATCTGTGCGGCTGAATTTTTGAGTTGATTCGTCAGATTTTCGCTGTACGCGTGGTTTTTTGTCCTACGATCACCATTTTCCTTGTGTAGATAGATGGCGCTGTATTGAATATAACATTGTCATACGGGGTTTTGAGTCTTCGAAAGCACTTAATTATTAATATATAGCGCGGGCTATTTGTAAAAATTTTCACAACTGGTTAATCCAGTAAAAAGAGATGAAATTATATACTATTCAGTTGGTTTTTGGCTTGAGCTTCCCTTTGGAATCATTCATAGTTCATTTATCAAAATATAAAATTAAAATAAAAAGTATTGTACATATGTGAATCCAATCGTTATATGCGATTCAATCACCATTGTGATATGTATTTGATATAAATATGAAATCACTGCCGCGAATATTCTTATAATAAATAAAATTAACTTGATGGTGATTTTTTTAACTTATTCACATCTCAATAGTTTAAAAACTGTACCAAAACATGAATGAATACCCTTTCCTAATGTATGTTTTACTATAACAAAATATACATATTTAATTACACTATTTTTCACCTTAATTAACCTAGAAATTCTCGGCTGGAGGGCTAAGCTGTTCTGGGTTATCGCCATGCGCCCATTCACACCTCTATGAAGCCTGCGCCGTAATCATTCTGATAATGTAATCAACGACGAACTCAAATCCACTTATGACCTATACCCGGTATTTACAAAACAAGATATTGTGACTATTATCCTGTATTGTTTATACCAAGTTGCATGAATATATGAGGAAATTATCGAAAGTATGAAGGGAATGACTGAACATTAATACATTGTCGACTCACACGATTATTGAATAAACATGTAATTTTGTCATTTACGCTTCGCCAGAGTAAATCTGAGCCCGAACGTCACAGGCAGCATGGTACAGGTATATGTATAGATATTTCCAGCATACGCCCTACTTCGGCTTGTAGGAGACTATAGATCGTGAATCATATATATTATTCGGTTATCTTGCGCATTTATGCAGTATAGTATAGTAATATAGGTTTTTCCATCGACAAATCCGCAATCAACATTACATGTAGTTCCCAGTTCGCGGATAGAGCGGCGTACGACGGCAACACGGCCTATGTGTCAAATATCACTCCGCCTCACGATTCTCTCGCGCCTTGAAAAAAACCCGATTCTCTCGCGATTGAAGATTCGCGATCAAGAATGGATCGCGCATGGGTAAACGATTCAAAAACGATATCGCGAGAGAATAGTTTTTTGCAGAAAAGGTTCAATCGTTTTTTCTCATTTTTTTTCTCGATATCCTCGCGACTGATTCGCGATTGATCGTTTTTCAATCAAGAAAATTGAAGAAAAATCGCGACTGAAGAAAAAACGATTAATGGAAACGATCCCTTTAGAACAATATCATTCACTTGAAGATTTCTCTTGGGAATTCCCCACTTCTGTCGTTCCTGGAGAAGGGACAAGTATTCCCGCGACCATCTTCTCCAAATAAGATCGGTCAAGTATTGCATCTTCTCTTTACATAGCTATCGGTCTTTGAGAATAATCCCGGTGGCGCCCTTTCTCCAGGTTGTAAGAGCAGGAGATGGTTTGGCGTCAGCGCTTGACGATCACCGGGCTGGTCAAGTAAGGTTGAAACGGGTATATTGTTGAGGATGGCCTCAACCACGCAGAAAGGTGTCTGCATAGATTCACCGTCCAACTTGATGTTCTGTTCTTGCGAAGCGAGTAGAGGATCATGCGCACCGAACGCATAATGCGCTCCCATACTCCACGATGTTTAGCTTCGAAGAATAATTCAGCTTATCCAAACGTCCGTAGAACATCGTCAGCAAGAATAGGGTCAAGCTTGAAAATTGAACTAGGCCTGTTTATGTTTCTCTGTCTTGAGTTTTCGAGAGAATGTTGAATTCATCGTTGAAGAAGCGCTTCTGCTCGTATTGAATGAGCTTCTGTTCTGTTTGGGCGTAGATTTCTGGAGTGATAATTGTCTTCTTTTGTGAATTAGGATCCGACCTGGTCATCTTGTCTTGTTGAAGAGATATCTCCCGCCGGGCTCGGCTCGTTGTCTAAGGTTGCACATAGCGATAAGAAGCCTACTTACGGTCTTTTTCAGCCGGTTCCAATCTGAATGGTAGGAGATATCTTGGCTGATTGGTCAACGATGGCCATATGTGATGGTTTTCTCAGTTCAGAGTCAGTCGAGTCAATTAGCAATGGGATGTCCGGTGATGTAGGCCAATCTTCTTCAGGATTCCACAGAAATTTTGGACCTCTGAGAATTATGTTGAAAAAGTTGCCTCATGGTCATACCTTTGGATGCACAGTCCGCAGGGTTGCTTTTGGTATCAACGTAGCGCCACTGCGTCACCTTTGACGCTTCGCGGATAACAGAGATACGATTGGAGTTCGTTCTGTAGCATGTGTGCTGTGCGTATAGCCACTGTGGCTGCTGTAAGTTCCATACTAGGAGTGTTCACTTTCTTTAAGGGTGCAACCCTAGACCTACCCAGCACCAGCATACAGTGAATTTGATCTTCTTCGTTAGTGAAGCGAAGGTAAGCAGCCACGCCATACCCGAGATCACTGCGGTCGGAAAATATGTGCATCTGACAGTTTGACACACAACCGAAATTCTTCGATTGATAGCATCTGTCCACTTTCAGGCTGGTAAGCATATCCAACTCTTTACACCATTTATTCCAGGCTTGTAGACTGGCTGTAGTAACTCCTTCGTCTCAACTGGCACCTAGTTTACATAGGTTCTGAAGAATGATTTTGGCACTCGGGATGTACGGTGAAGCAAGGCCCAGTGGATCAAATGTAGAACTGACTGTAGAGAGGTTTCCTCTTCTTGTAGGAATCTGGTCCTTGAGTTTCACGTTGAACGCTAGTGTGTCGGACTCCACCTCCCAGTGGACACCTAACGCACGTTCACTAGGCAGAGGTTCTCTTTCGAGGTCAAGGCTGCGAACTTCTTTCGCCCTCTCTTGCACAGGAGCAGCTAGATTCTGTAACTTCCTGACTGTTACTAATCCATTTGGTTAACCGGAAACCCCCTTTTTGGCACAGGCTCTGTAGTTCTGACACCAATGCTATGGCCCTTTTCCGTTGTCCACTGAGGATAAACAATCATCAAGGTAAAAATTGTTCTTGACGACAAGAGCTGTTTTCTGCAAGGCTGCTGTGACACAGCTCGGCGATGATGTAGCTCCAAATAAATGAACCAACATCCGGTAAGCCACAGGCTTCTTCTGAATGTCGCCACCTGACCACCAGAAAAAAACGTAAGTAATCACAGTCGTCTTTAGGCAGCCGAACCTGATACTACATACTTTCGATATCACTCATGAAGGCAATCTGTTCTTGTCGAAATCGAAGTGAGACCCCTAAGAGATTACTTGTCAGATCTGGACCTGGAAGAAGAGTGCTGTTCAGTGAAACTCCATTGAAAGAGGCTGATGTAGTCAAATACGACTCTTAATTTATCTGGCTTCTTTGGGTGGTACACCCCGTGATGAGGGATTTCGAGCCCTTGAACAATATGAGTTTTCATTGAGTATGGTACCCCCATAGTAGCAAGGGTAACATGCACTGGCTTTCCATTAGCTCCAACTTCATGCATGAGGTTATTCGAACAGAACGAAACGCTGCTCCCGCTAGCAAGAAATGCATAGGTGTTGACAGTCTTCAAACCTCCCTTAAGTTTTACAGAAACTGGAACAATGGCCATAGTGCTTGGACAATCTCCTACAATTCCATTTTGAAAATGTTCGCTACATGTTTGAGTGCAGGAAGTAGCCACCACTTTGTCCTCTGTTTTTTTTTCTGTTGTGTAGTTGGCCCTGATTTGAACGAATATAGTCCATGAGCCAGACCCCAAAATTTCATCAATTGGTACCACCTGAGGTGGCAAATTCTCATTATGTTTTTTTGAAAGTCCTATATCCTTAGATGCATAACAACTTTGAAAGCAATCCGGGACACACAGCTTAGTGGTAGTAATCACCGCTTAAAGACGAACACCCGTGTCCAATCTGAGGGACCAGATTTGGGGGTAGGGGAAACATAAAGTCGAATATCTTTGCAAGTAATGGTGATATAGTGACATTCGGCCACTCGAAATGTTGGTAATCTGATCCTCTATATGTTGGTATCTGTTAAATACTAATATTTCACTTATGTAGGTCACCAGAGGTCAAAAGGTCACGAAATCTGAACCCTGTCTAAAACGTGACCACCTGTAGGAAAGCTCGATGCAGATACCATACCAATGGGACTTTCTTAACCTAAATGGGTTCAAATGGAAGCCAAGAAGTACACAAGTCTAAAATAAGTCTAAAGAAGTGGAGTTTGTTATTATTTAGACTGTGGCACAGAACTGTTCTTGATGCATTTTAAAAAATGGTCTTTTTATTGCGCTAAAACCAGGCAAAATTGTATGAAGTTAGACAGCTTGAAATTAGTTGCATATTTTGACAAATAACTACTCCAGATGCTGATGGCCATGTCTTAGGTCTATTCAGGGATTAGTTAAGCTACATTTCCAGGTAATTAGGTCACCAGAGGTCAAGGTCAAAGATTCTCAATTATTAATTTTCAACATTTTTACTTGGGACTTTCATATTACAAGGTATTTACATTGCCACCAGTTTCAAGTATAGAGTATCAGAGATATCGCTGGTGCATCCTGTACCGTATAGCCCGAAGGGCAAAGAGTAAACCAGAGTGCGAGTGCACCAGGTATGGGTGTGCGCAGGGGTCAAAGGTCAATCATCCTCCAAATCCCCTTTATCGCTCGTTAAAGCGCTGAGACGGGCGTTAAGGCGTACAGATAGGGCGTTAAGGCGTTGAGACGGGTGTTAAGTCGTAACGACGGGCTTTGACGGGCGTCACTGCATTTCGATGTAGTGGTGGCAATTCCATGAAAATCAGAGCTTCTGAGCTAGTTCACCAGGGCATTGAAGCGCTAAGCTAAGCGTTGATGAGCGTTACCGTCTATAAGAGTCTATACCTCAGTGGTATCCTGAACTGCCCGATGATGCTTAGGTCACACCGAGCAAAGATGGAACTTTCTCAAAGGACGGCTTATGATTGGACAAGAGCAGCCGAGAATATGAGATGCAGCGCCAAATGGCGGCCTCTGATCGGACAAGAGTCTTCTTGAATTGTAAACATGTCCAACGCGGCTGTTGTTGTTCTTCTCTCATCTATCATCCTTGTTGTTGTTGTTGTTGTTGTTTTTGTTGTTGTTAAGGCGTAATGAAGGGCGTTGACGGGCGTCACTGCTTTTTCAACGAATTAGTAACAATTCCATGAAAATCAGAACTTTTGGGCTAATTCACCAGGGCGCTGAAGCGTTGAGCTTGGCGTTGGAGGGTGTTGCTTCAAGATGCCACTTCAAACAACGCATTCGGACCCAGAATGATCCATTTCTACCCCAAACACCTTCCTTCAAACCCCCAAAATATCCACTTTGGCTACTACTCGTAAACTCAGTCGCTCACTCACCATCGTTAGTGCGTCCATGCGTAAAGACGGGCGTTGGACATGCCTCATTCACTCACTCATTCACTCACTCTGGGAGTTCATTTGGACCATTTTAGCCCCATCAGCCCATCGTCGGGCAGTTCAGGATACCACTGAGGCAGCATGTCCTGAAAGAGTTGTTTGCGCATCCTGATCGCATTTTCCAGGGCCTCAGTGGGTGGTAGCCCCATATCCTCTTCCAAGTGACGCTTGGTTTTCATGATGGACCTGTGCGTGGGGTCGCCTTTCATTTCAAGCGATAGATGACGACTCTATAACGAATATTATGGATTAAGAATACTGATCAGCGATACGGATTTGATATTTTTGGAACATCATGATGTCTTGCCGGCATCATTGAAAACTGTTGACCGCTTCTCTCTTGCAGGAAACAAGCCTATGTTTATGTATACTATGATTGTCTTTTTGAATTTGGTGCTAATACTGTTATGTGGAAAATGGAATAGGTCTTTGGATTATGGACGCGGATATTCTCTAATGGACGACGGCTGGATTATGAATGACGGACTAGACGCTTGTAAGTAAGGTATACTGTTCATAGATCGCCATGGCTGTTTTCCTGATGCCGAGGCGCATTTGGCTGTTGTAAGTTATCCTTTCCGGCGTCCTCGATTGCTGCAGCGTGACTATTGATAGCTGCTCTCACAATACGATCCCAAAAGGTAGGTTCTGCCTCACTTTCCTCGGACGTACGCTGACTATCTGAGGTCAAGCTCTCCGTATCACTAGATAAACTCTCAGCAATCTCTGTTTCGGTATCAGTGGATAGACTCTCAGCAATCTCTGTTTCGGTATCACTCGATGGACTCTCATCACTCTCTGTATCGGGTTCTTGTGCCTCGGAGTCTTCAATCCCATGTATATTTCTCTCGTGTCGCATCAAATCGTATCGTTCGCACTTAGAGCAAGTATAAGCCATGTTGACGCTTGAACGTCGACTGTGCGTGTTTTGGGAATACGCTTGCATTTATAGACAGTGACGCCCATCAACGCTTAGCTTAACGCTTGCACGCCCTGGTGAACTAGCTCATAAGTTCTGATTCTCATGGAATTGCCACCGATACATCGAAATGTAGTGATGCCGTCAACGCCCGTCGCTACGGCTTAACGCCCTTCTCAACGCCTCAACGCCCTATCTTTACGCCTTAACGCCCGTCTCAGCGCCTTAACGAGCGATAAAGGGATTTTGAGGACGATTGACCTTTGACCCCTGCGGACACCCATACCTGATGCACTCGCATCCTGGTGTATCCTATGCCCTACGGGCACGATGGCTCTGATGCTCTATACTTGAAACTGGTTGCAATGTAAATACCTTGTAATATGAAAGTCCCAAGTAAAATGTAGAAAATTAATAACTGAGAATGTTTGACCTTGACCTCTGGTGACCTAATTACCTCGAAATGTAGCTTAACTAATCCCTGAATAGACCTAAGACATGACCATTAACCTTTGGAGTAGTTATTTGTCAAAATATGCAACTAATTTCAGGCTGTCCAACTTCATACAATTTTTCCTGTTTTTAGCGCAATAAAAAGACCATTTTTGAAAATGCGTCAAAAACAGTTCTGTGCCACAGTCTCAATAATAATAAACTCCACTTGTTTAGACTTGGGTACTTCTCGGCTTCCATTTCAACCCATTTAGGTTCAGAAAGTCCCATTGGTATGGTATCTGCAGCGAGTTTTCCTACAGGTGGTCACGTTTTAGACAGGGGTCAGATTTCGTGACCTTTTGACCTCTTGTGACCTACATAATTGGCATATTAGCATATAACATATACCAACATATAGAGAATCAGATTACCAAAATTTCGAGTGGCCAAATGGCACTATATCACCATCGCTTGCAAAGTTATTCAACTTTATATTTCTCCTACCCCAAAATCTGGTCTCTCAGATTGGACTCCGGTGTCCATCTTTAAGAGGTGGTTACTACCTTTAACCTGTGCGTCCCGGATTGCTTTCAAAGTTTTTTTCATCTATGGATATAGGACTTCCAACAAACATAACGAGAATTTGCCACCCCAGTGGATTTGGGAATACGCTTGCATTGATAGACAGTAACGCCCATCAACGCTTTGCTTAACGCTTCAACACCCTGGTGAACTAGCTCAGAAGGTCTGATTTTCATGGAATTGCCACCAATACATCGAAATGCAGTGACGCCGTCAACGCCCGTTGTAACGCCTTAACGCCCGTCTCAACGCCTTAACGCCCTATCTTTACGCCATAAAACCCGTCTCAGCCCCTTAACGAGCGATAAAGGGGATTTGGAGGACGATTGACCTTTGACCCCTGCGGACACCCATACCTGGTGCACTCGCATCCTGGTGTACCCTATGCCCTACGGGCTATACGGTACAGGGTGCACCAGCGATGGCTCTGATGCTCTATACTTGAAACTTGTTGCAATGTAAATACATTGTAATATGAAAGTCCCAAGTCAAAATGTAGAAAATTAATAATTGACAATCTTTGACCTTGACCTCTGGTGACCTAATTACCTCGACATGCAGCTTAACTAATCACTGAATAGACCTAAGACATGGCCATTAGCATTTGGAGTAGTTATTTCTCAAAATATGCAACTAATTTCAAGCTGTCCCACTTCATACAATTTTGCCTGGTTTTAGCGCAATAAAAAGACTATTTTTGAAAATACGTCAAAAACAGTTCTGTGCCATCGTCTAAATAATAATAAACTCCACTTGTTTCGACTTATTATAGACTTGGGTACTCCTTGGCTTCCATTTGAACCCATTTACGTTGAGAAAATCCCATTGGTATGGTATCTGTAGCGTGTTTTTCTACAGGTGGTCACATTTTATTCAGGATTCAGATTTCGTGACCTTTTGACCTCTGGTGACCTACATAATTGACAAATTAGCATATAACCGATACCACCATGTAGAGGATCAAATTACCAATATTTTGAGTGGCCAAATGTCACTATATCACCATTACTTGCAAAGTTATTTAACTTTATATTTCCCCTACCCCCAAATCTGGTCCCTCAGATTGGACTCGGGTGTCCATCGTTAAGAGGTGATTACTACCATTAAGCTGTGAGTCCCGGACTGCTTTCAAAGTTTTTTTGCATCTATGGATATAGGGCTTCCAAAAAAACATAATGAGAATTTGCCACCCCAGGTGGTACCGATATCTGGTCTGGCTCATGGACTAAATAGGACGCTAGTAATTTGCGCGAACAGTTTGCGTATATGTGAAACAAAATACATTTCAGATGTTGGGTTATATTCTGTCGACAGTTTTATATTTCTTCACAGTGTGTTAGTATTATGTATGAGAAATGATAACATTTCCGGTTTTACGATTGATGAAACATATGTAACTTTGTTCATTTATTGAACAGATTTGCAATCGATTGTAGCGCTTTGCAACATTTTTTTTTTATTAATGGAAATTACTGTGTAAATCATAAGTAGTTTGAAAACTGCTATATGAAGTTAAAATGCCGAAATGATAGAAAAAAGCTTTGAAAAATAGTGGTTCGGGAGAGATGCCTGTATGCAGCTGAAGTGAAATCTGGCACCCACGTCTGGCGACGACACGCAATATGTCGTGTTTCCTGGAGCGAACAGCTTCGCCAGGCGAGCCAAGCGGTAGGCCCCCACGCCTGGCCGAGATTGTTACCTCTGCAGGTGTTGTGTTAGCGGGCGTCAGCTAATCAACAAGTGTATGGCTCTTATCATTGCTTATCCAGGCGCGGGGTGTAATCCACAAAGACAGTATTATAGAGTTTTGTTTGTGCATCACGTATGGTATATCTTCTGCTATGACAATTTCCTTCAAATTCAATACATTGTACAGATATCTGGTACCAGTAGACGTAGAATATAACTTGTTTGGGTGGCATGAAGCTGGAAATTAATCAGCAAATAAAGACGTTCTTATTGACAAGTACTTCTTGCATAAATTATTAACCGGCCACGTGCACGTTCCGTTACAAATACCCACCAAATTAGTTACAAAGAAGACAATGAAATTCAAACCCATTTTCCATAGTATTGTAAATAAAAATTCTAAATGGAAAATTTAGTGTTTACAGTATTGGAAATATATTAAGTTCAAATGTAATGGCTAAACTGCAGACTTGCATCATATACCTATGGAATAGTTCAAATTGAACAATTGAATTGCGATGATAACATTGTGCATTTCAATTACTTTAACGTGTAATAATCGTAATTTTGGATGCAGTGGTTAAATGCAATTCTTCGCCAGATATCTATCAAATGATAGCAAATAAAGCCATCAAAACAAACATTTCACATATACATTTACAGTATTGTAAATGAAACTGTAAGGTGTGAAATGATTTCATACGTAGCTATCATCATAGCAAATAAAACTGTAATATTCACCATACATTCACACGTGTATGTGGAAGAGGTAGATATAAGTATTCCTTTTGAAATGATTTAATATGTACCTAATAGCGTAGCAAATAAAATGGTATTATACCCCATACATTTAAACATCTATGGGGTAGATGTAAATATAAATATTTGCTTTGAAATGATTTAATATGTACTTACCATTATAGCAAATAAAATTGTAATATACACCATTCCTTTGCGCATCTGTGAGATAAATGTAAATATAAGTATTCTTTTTCAACTGATTTCATATATAGCTACCAGCTTAGCAAAAAAAATGGATTTATACACCAACATTTACACATCTAGAGGATAGTTGTAAATATAAACATTTTATTTGCATTGTTTTGAGATATAGATGCCATAGTTCGAAATTTACGGTTAAGTTTCATCTTATTTGCCATATATATCACGCAATGGTCAATATAACTACAACAATTCACATATATTTATTACAGGTTTGAAAGTGGCTAAATATAACTGATAGATTTGCATTCGGGTCACTACAATAGCGAATGTATTCAAATAAATGAGATTTATTTGCAAAACATTATCGTGCGTTGTATATCTATAGTAATCTCCAAGGTACGGCATGCACAATAAATGTATCCAAAGGAAACCTTAAATGTATTGTAAATGTATGTGAAATGTATGGGAAACACCAAGATTCGACATAGGCCATGAAATCATGGAACTCTAAAAACATTTACTACAGTGGTGAATTTGGGGCTGTCAATCATACAGAATACATGAACAACATTCTTAAATATAACATCAAATATGGGAATCCAATTTTATGAGCCCTACCTCTCCGATCACATCGACATATACGTCAAATGAATGCAAATGTTACTTATAATTGCCAGCGTAAAACTTAGTGTTCAAATAATTGGAAATAAAACCATCATATTCACCTTACATGCTGACCGTATATTAAATATAATTAAAATGACGTTTTTATGTAGTGTGAAGACTCCATCTTGTAGCCAGTGACATACTCTTTCAACGTGGCTATTTTCAAGTTCCAAGCATTTATGTTTTCGGCTGTGGCAAGCTAGACCGCTATTCAGATAGGCCAGACCGATATTCAGACAGACATGTAAAAGGTCGTTCATAGTAGCGCCCCCTGGCGCCCGATAAAGGAACTGAAGACTTCATCTTTTAGCCGATGTCAGGCTCTCTCGACATGGCTATTTTGAAGTTCCAAGCATTTCTATTTTCGGCTCTGACAAGCTAGACCGCTATTCAGATAGGCCAGACCGCTATTCAGATAGGCCAGACCGCTGTTCAGATATGCCAGACCGCTATTCAGACAGGCATGTAAACGATCATTCGTAGTAGCGCCCCTAGGGTCCGATGTAGGGACTGAAGACTCCAACTTGCAGCCAATGAAATACTCTCTCATTATACCTATTTATAAGTTCGAAGAGTTTATATTATTGTCTCTGGTGATCTAGACCACTATTCAGATAAGACAGACCGCTATTCAGACCGACATGTAAACGGTCATTCATGGTGCGCCCGATAAAGGAACTGGCGACTCCATCTTTTAGCCGATGGCATGCTCTCTCGACATACCTATTTTTAGGTTCCAAGCATTTATATTTTCGTCTCTGACAAGCTAGACCGCTATTCAGATAGGCCAGACCGCTATTCAGATAGGTCAGACCACTATTCAGAACGGCATGTAAATGGTCATTCGTAGTAGCGCCCCCTAGCATACGATGTAGGGACTGAAGACTCCAACTTGTAGCTAATGAAACACTCTCTCATTATACCTATTTAAAAGTTCGAAGTGTTTATATTATTGTCTCTGGCGATCTAGACCGCTATTCAGATATGCCAGGCCGCTATTCAGACCGGATGAAAACGGGTCATTCGTAGTAGCGCCCCCAAGCGTCGGATGTAGGGACTGAAGACTCCAACTTGTAGCCAATTAAATACTCTCTCCTTATACCTATTTATAAGTTCGAAGTGTTTATATTATTGTCTCTGGCGATCTAGACCGCTATTCAGATTTGCCAGACCGCTATTCAGACCGGCATGTAAGCGGTCATTCGTGGTAGCGCCCCCTAGCGTCCGATGTAGGGACTGAAGACTCCAACTTGTAGCTAATGAGATACTCTCTCATTATACCTATTTATAAGTTCGACGTGTTTATGTTATTGTTTCTGGCGATCTAGACCGCTATTCGGATAAGACAGACCGCTATTCAGACCGACATGTAAACGGTCGTTCGTAGTAGCGCCCGCTAGTGTCCGATGTAGGGACTTATGACTCCAGCATGTAGCCCACGAAATACTCTCTCATTATTCCTATTCATAAGTTCGAAGTGTATATATTATTGTCTCCGGCGATCATGACCGCTATTCAGATATGCCAGACCCCTATTCAGACCGGCATGTAAACGGTCATTTGTAGTAGCGCCCCTAGCGTCCGATGTAGGGACTGAAGACTCCAACTTGTAGCCAATGAAATACTCTCTCATTATACCTATACATAATTTCGAAGTGTTTATATTATTGTCTCTGACGATCTAGACCGCTATTAAGATAGGACAGACCGCTATTCAGACCGACATGTAAACGGCCATTCGTAGTAGCGCCCCCTAGCGTCCGATGTAGGGACTGATGACTCCAACTTGTAGCCCATGAAAAACTCTTTCATTATACTTATTTGTAAGTTCGAAGTGCATGTATTATTGTCTCTGGCGATCTAGACCGCTATTCAGATATGCCAGACCGCAATTCAGACCGCCATGTAAACGGTCATTCGTAGTAGCGCCCCTTAGCGTCCGATGTAGGGACTGAAGACTCCAACTGGTAGCCAATGAAATACTCTCTCATTAAACCTATTTATAAGTTCGAAGTGTTTATATTATTGTCTCTGGCGATCTAGACCGCTATTCAGATAGGACAGGCCGCTATTCAGACCGACATGTAAACGGTCATTCATAGTAGCGCCCCCCCCCCCGGGCGCCCGATAAAGGAACTGAAGACTCCATCTTTTAGCCGATGGCATGCTCTCTCGACGTGCCTATTTTTAAGTTCCAACCATTTATATTTTCGTCTCTGACAAGCTAGATCGCTATTCAGATAGGCCAGATCGCTATTCAGATAGGTCAGATCACTATTCAGACCGGCATATAAACGGTCATTCGTAGTAGCGCCCCCTAACGTCCGATGTAGGGACTGAAGACTCCAACTTGTAGCTAATGAAATACTCTCTCATTATACCTATTTATAAGTTCGAAGTGTATATATTATTGTCTCTGGCGATCTAGACCGCTATTCAGATATCCCAGACCGCTATTCAGGCCGGCATGTAAACGGTCATTCGTAGTAGCGCCCCCTAGCGTCCGATGTAGGGACTGAAGACTCCAACTTGTTGCCAATGAAATAATCTCTCATTATACCTATTTATAAATTCAAAGTGTTTATGTTATTGTCTCTGGCGATCTAGACCGCTATTTAGATATGCCAGACCGCTATTCTGACCGGCATGTAAACGGTCATGCGTAGTAGCGCCCCCAAGCGTCGGATGTAGGGACTGAAGACTCCAAGTTGTAGCCAATTAAATACTCTCTCCTTATACCTATTTATAAGTTCGAAGTGTTTATATTATTGTCTCTGGCGATCTAGACCGCTATTCAGATTTGCCAGACCGCTATTCAGACCGGCATGTAAACGGTCATTCGTAGTAGCGCCCCCTAGCGTCCGATGTAGGGACTGAAGACTCCAACTTGTAGCTAATGAGATACTCTCTCATTATACCTATTTATAAGTTCGACGTGTTTATGTTATTGTTTCTGGCGATCTAGACCGCTATTCGGATAAGACAGACCGCTATTCCGACCGACATGTAAACGGTCGTTCGTAGTAGCGCCCCCTAGTGTCCGATGTAGGGACTTATGACTCCAGCATGTAGCCCACGAAATACTCTCTCATTATTCCTATTCATAAGTTCGAAGTGTATATATTATTGTCTCCGGCGATCAAGACCGCTATTCAGATATGCCAGACCCCTCTTCAGACCGGCATGTAAACGGGCATTCGTAGTAGCGCCCCTTAGCGTCCGATGTAGGGACTGAAGACTCCAACTTGTAGCTAATGAAATACTCTCTCATTATACCTATTTATAAGTTCGAAGTGTATATATTATTGTCTCTGGCGATCTAGACCGCTATTCAGATATGCCAGACCGCTATTCAGTCCGGCATGTAAACGGTCATTCGTAGTAGCGCCCCCTAGCGTCCGATGTAGGGACCGAAGACTCCAACATGTAGCCGATGCAATACTCTCTCATTATACATATTTATAAGTTCGAAGTGTTTATATTATTGTCTCTGGCGATCTAGACCGCTATTCAGATAGGACAGACCGCTATTCAGACCGACATGTAAACGGTCATTCATAGTAGCGCCACCTGGCGCCCGATAAAGGAGCTGAAGACTCCATCTTTTAGCAGATGGCATGGTCTCTCGACATGCCTATTTTTAAGTTCCAACCATTATATTTTCGGCTCTGACAAGCTAGACGGCTATTCAGGTAGGCCAGACCGCTATTCAGATTGGTCAGACCGCTATTCAGACCGGCATGTAAATGGTCATTCGTAGTAGCGCCCCCTAGCGTCCGATGTCGGGACTGATGACTCGAACTTGTAGCCCATGAAATACTCTTTTATTATACCTATTTATAAGTTCGAAGTGTATATATTATTGTCTCTGGCGATCTAGACCGCTATTCAGATAGGACAGACCGCTATTCAGACCGACATGTAAACGGTCATTCATAGTAGCGCTCCCTGGTGACCGATATGGGAACTGAAGACTCCATCTTCTAGCTCGTGATATACTCTCTGAACAGTCCTATTTACAAGTTCGAAGCATTTGCATTATCGGATCTGGCAAGGTAGACCGCTATTCCGATAGGCCAGACCGCTATTCGGATAGCCAGAGACTCATAAGAGCGCCCCTAGCAGCGCCCCCTGGAGTCAGATTTGGAATATGATTATGAAAACATATGAAGCAGGACTTTCTCTCTTACTATGCAGAGTTTGGAGTTCAAAATACTCATAATAAAGAAAATTCAGATGTTTTGCTCCATGTCTGAAGAAAGAATGACTGGTCCCTTCGAATAACGAACTGCGAACTGCGAACCGCGGTCTAACTTTACGAACGTGTAAGAAATTGGGAATTTTTGGCATGAACAATCAAAATTGTTCATCTTGTTTCTCCAATATTTGTAAACGCGTCACATTTGTCTCTGGTTGCCATCGCATTGTTTATGTCTTCATTTAACAGTTTTATATTCTAGAACAGGGGCATGAGTGTCCAGAAACAAATAGATTTGTCTATGACCAGGGACTGCAATCGGGGTCACTAAAATCTTGTATAATACTCTAATGCAAAGCAAGCAGGTAATCCAAAAAAGTTGGTTTGTTCAAAGTGTTCAAACATCTTGCTGCATTGTGTGCACGCCATGGAATCAAGGCGTTGGGCTGTTTTAACAATCGTGCTTGTCAACGGTACCGGTAGGTCTACATGCCGGTAGGCCTATTTCGTCGAAGTCCAGGGGCAACTCTTGTATTCCCGATCTTTTGAACTAAAGAAGACCATTTTTTTTTCTTTTTTTTTTCTTCTAAAGAAGACAATTAATTTAACACTGAACTACCGAGCATACACGAAGCACATAATAAAAATACTTATATTTTGTACGGTTCGAAGGTAACAGTATTCGATGATCGAGCAGAAAAATGGCCCAAATAAAAATGTTTTGACATGCTTATCCGAGAGCACGACGATTCCCACCCTTAAGACCCGTTTACCGAATGATAATGTTAAACCATAGGAAAAGAAGGGTGAAAGAACGTTCGACAGTTGATGATTTGATCGCAAATCACATTTTACTATTAGTTTGTTGATGGTTCTCAAGGTAGAGAAGACTCATTTGGGCTGTAGTGCCCGTTATCACTCGATTTAGCGTCAAGCGTTTGAAGGTAAATTATCCCAGACGCCAGCGCACTTGTTAAGCTACCGCGAATGATTTCTAACAGTGCGGATCACCAACTGGTGGGTAACTTGAAGTAGTTACATTACTCGCTCCTCCGAAGCGGGCAGGTTTTCGTCGCTGGTAAGCATCTGTTGCTCAGAATCCGCCATTTTTACGCGATGAATAGCGCTACCGACCAGAGAGGTCGAATTATTTCGGCAAAACCCCTAGAGTTCTAATGTTTGAATCTCCAGTGTGTGATCTACTGGAGAGGCCTGTTCTGTATCTTGCCTTGAATCACAAGCCTATCAGAAATGAGTCCTCTTACACCTGCCCCACATTAGATGTAAAATATGTCTCTCTACTATCTTTGGTTGAATGTCGTTACGCCTGAGAGACATAACAACTGTATACTAGACCATTAGCATCTTTGAAAATCGGTATTTTACCACACCAGCTTTCTGTGCAGAATAAACTGCAGTATTACACTCAAAATGTATTACAAATTCCTTCCAAAGCTATAAATCGGATATTTTGTATTCTAACACAGCTTGCTTTAATGCGCGATTCAGTATAACAGGATTACTTACGTCATTTCGGGATAAAAATCATACGAAATTGCCATAAATATATTGTAGAATTATTTTTGCACTTAACTAATTAATGTAATCAAAAGACCGTGCCATGGTAAACATGATAAATATAATCGGCTCAAACTAAACACAGAAACAAGATTGTAGAAAGCGTTGGCACCTTTATAGTGCACAAAATACTCAAGTGAATATCGTTTGGGATTTAATATGAGGTACAATAACTGTTGTTTACTTTTTTGCAGGGTATTGAGACTTGATAAAGTGAACACCCACAAGAAACTGAAATCTGATGATTTGGATGCTCCAAGGCTAGTGGCGTTTCTTGACGAAACCGACAACCTTTCCTGTGTTTCTGTTGTTGGGGATGCTGTCCGTATATTTGGACAGGCTCTTTGGGTATTAGAGTGCATCATTTTATTACTGGCAGTATACAACGTGTGTGACCTGGAATACCCAGCTGTTTATTCCCAGTATCCTGAGATTTTGCAGCATTGGGTCCTGATGGACCCCTTCACTGGAGTAAAATGCACCAGTTTTGGTGCATTTTACTCCGATGAAGGGGTGTGTTTGGTGTTTTTGATCACCTTTGGTGTGAAATCTCTCAGCCCTGACAAATATCTACTTCGAGCTATAAATGATCACTTGAATTAGACGAATAACATTTTACAGCACGTGTTTTGAATGCCTCAATAATTTATTCCACTGAGGATTATGCCGATAAGCTCAAACTAGGCTTATTAATAGATAGATGAATTTAAGGTGGAAAAGTTTGACAATTTTACTGTCAGCTACATGTAAATGCCTTGAACATGAAAAACATGCGCAACATAAAAATGTCCCATAATAGCCCATATGGTCGCCATTTTCAATTCAACATTTATTTCTCAACTGAAGATCAAAATGAGCAGAATTTGATACACTATGGTGTGGATCTGACCCCGACTTGAAAATAATACGATAATGAGCAAAATGAAAAACAACAATACGATTTCGGGGGACTACTTATGGCCGCCAATTTGAATTAAACTGTCGAGTTTTAAACTGAAGACTAAGGAAATACATTGAAAATGGGTGTAAGGTGGCAGGCTATAAAGTAAGACCCCTCAGTTCTAACAGTCCACACAATGATCTAAGAAGAATGCTTTACCTTATGCAAGCAGTATGAGAATAATTCGGTGAAATATAGGTGTAACATGAAAACGTTTGATTTTAAGATGACCACCTGACCGCCATTTTGAATTTGGCCATCATGTCTTAATCTTAGGGAAATGTAAATAGAGTCGAAACTGACGCAATGTATTGGGTTATGATAAGAGATCCATCTGTTTTGATAAATTTGAGTAATGAGCTTAGAATAATTCGTCGAAGTATACGAGTACCATGAAAAACCCTGATGACTCCACATGACCGACATTTTGAATTTTACCATCATCTCATCTTAGGGAAATGCAAATAGATTCAAAACTGACGCAAGGTATTGCATGGGCTATGAGTGGAGGTCCATCGGTTTTGACAAATTTGAACAAAGAGCTAAGAATAGTTCACCGAAGTAAAGGTGTAACGTGAAAAAATCTGATTTTCAGAAGACTCCACCTGATCGCCATTTTAAATTTAACCATATATCTTAATCTTAGGGAAATTCAAATAGATTCAAAACTGACGCAAGGTATTGGGCTATGATAAGAGGTTCACTGGCTTTGATACATTTGAACAATTAGCCAAGAATAATTCATTGAAGCTTACGAGTAACTTGAAAAGGCCTGTTTTCAGATGACTTGAATTTGACCATATCTTAGGAAAATGCAAATAGATTCAAAGTTAACCTGCATGTAATATGTTGGTCTATGATTAATATAGATCCATTGATTTTGAAAAAAATGAGCAATTAGCTAAGAATAATGCCTTGAATTATAGAAGCAAACTGGAAAAGCGCCATCTTTTAGGTTGACCCCATATGAGCGCCATTTTGAATTTAACCGTCATATTTTAACCTGAAGCTATGCAAATAGATTCAAGATGTGAGTAAAGTGATATGCTAAGATGTGAAAATGCTGGGTTTAAAAGAAGCACGTTGAGGTAAAAATTATCCCTTGGGTGTTACTAACAACATGAAAAAGACAGGTGCTTGTCCTAGTCCAAACTTCTATTTCATCAAGGAGAGGGGACTGTCGATTATTGGCTCATGGCCTATATTTCTAACACTTTCGTTTTCCCTTTTTTCTATTGAAACCATACTCACTAATAGCGTTTTACCTGAAATAATCTCCCGGAAAAGTTGGGTAAGAATGCAAGGTGCATGTATCATACACATCTTTAGATTAACCTGTCCTCTAATTAGGATTATGCCAGCCTCGTTAATGACGAATTTACGTATGAATAAATATTTTATATTAAAAGAGAAATCTTACATTTGAGATGGTCCAGGATAAAAAAAGTATTCCTAAATATCTAACACACTGATATTTTTACACTGTTGGATTTTCGTAAAAAAGCTCATGTGAAGATAGAGACTAATTTATTCAGCCTAAGGTATGAAGCCTGGGTAAAATCTTCCTTTGGCATCGATAATACGACACAAGGGCGATTGTCTTCATCCCTACTCACCTGCAATCAGCCAAACGGAGTGGTATATCGATGAACTGCTATCTGTTGTTAATTAATTACGTCATCAGTGATATGCTGTTTCATTGCCTATTTCAGTAGTGCTTGTGTCATTGGCTGATTCGGTTTACGCGTAAATAAAAGCCCTCTCATTCTCCATGTGGAAAGAGTCTTTAGTTGGGACATCGATTCTAACATTGTGAGATAGCGCGAGCGGAGTAGACACAGCTAGTATCACAAAATCACACACGTGTGAAGCGCGGAAAACATTAACCATGACAAGTTCAAGTTATCGTCGAATTGTATTTTATCTGGTATTTGTCCATATTCCTTGTTACATTGTTCGAACTGGTGGGGAAAGTGCTAGCCATCGTCGAGTAAGTTATACGGATGGAGATTTAGCTGATTCGAGTAACATTACAGATTTATCGCCCGAAACCGAATCAACGACCACAGTATCTGGACAAACAACTGACATCCCAGAAAGTGTTAATCCTTGGCACTCTGCGAGTGGAGAGTTAGCTGGTTTGAGTAACATTACAGATTTTTCTATCCAAAGCGATTTATCTACCGTGGCATCTGGACACACAGCTGGCATCATAGAAATGGGGAACTCCAGTATTTATCAGCAAGGTAATTTATCAGATATTAATACGCGACTCGTTTTCAACGCTTCCTCTAAAACTCGCCTTGAAACTAGTAACGCCACAAACTTCGAACTGAACAAAACTGAAGAATCGTTGTACAGTGATGGGACGGGTCAGAAGCAGGATAGGCTTCCCTCCAGTATCAATGTAACTATGCCAGTTGATAGCGTTACAGAGACAGGAGATGAGAAGATTTATGATTTTCAACAATTTATCCAGAGCAAAAATCAACAGCAGAGCGTCATTCGTAAAATTTGGTCTTCATGTCGTATGGATGATCTTCGTCTCTGCTCATGTGAGTCGACGTGTACGATACAGAATAACTGTTGTTACGACAGTGATTATCTGGACCTCAACTCGGACTCAAACACTTCCGAATCTTTTTCTTGTACTACAGAACTGAACACAAAATGGCGCCCAGATCACCCTACACTGTTGATGGGAGACTGCCCACCAGAATGGCCGAATGACGAAATCAGACATAAGTGTTTACACCCTTGGTTATTAGAACCTACGGAAAATGTACCTTGCTATTCCAACGATAGCAGAATCAATTATAAAAACGTGTACTGTCTGCATTGTAATGGCCAGTCAGCAATTACACCTTGGCGGGCAGAGTTCCTCTGTTCAGCACCGAGATGGTACGATGAAATTAATTCACTGGAGAAAATGATGAAACTTATCTACCCAACCAATAGCTTAGAGAGGTGTTCGTTCATCGTTACACCCTTGGAGTATATCCCAAGCCCATATTGTGTCCAGGTGGATATCAATAGCTGTGGACACGCCAATACTGACGAACTTCTCGAGAAAGCGTGCCTCGCCTATTACAACCCTGTCGTGTCACAGACCAACGGCTTGCTCTATAGAAACATACACTGTCTCGAATGTAACTTCCTCACCGCAGCACAATCCACTGGGTCGAAGGTCCTTTTACGCTCTTTTGGCTTGATGTCTGCTATTCTAAATGTTAACCCCATGGTTACACGGGAGCAACAAACGGTATGTATATAAAATAGCATTGCTGGTCTTTTTAGCATCGTTCCCCCAATCAGGTAATCGGCCAACATGGATCCAACATATCTCATTAACATGATCCTTGGTTGATGGAATCCGATCAGTCTGTGTTCTCTTGTGAATGATATTTTTTAATGTTTGATCAGAATTCTGGCATTCCGTTTGCATATGCTACATTATCCTTAACCCTACATGGCCGAAGGGGGGAGATGAAATGCCCCCTCCCCCCCACCAAGCGTTCTGTGCTATCTCCGGAACGACAAAAACAAATGGAGAGCTGAAACTGCGTGAGTTTGTAGCTTATCATACGGGGTTCATTTTGGGCATATATGCATAATCTCCCGAACAGAGTATCATGGGTAAATTCAAGATGGCAGCTACGTCGGGTACCTGAAAAGTGAAATTTTTGTCATATTTCTTCAAACTTTCTGCTTTTCCGCGATGAAAAGTGGGCAAAAACGATTTTATTTCACATCACATTAATATTTACTAATTTATCATGCAGTTTTTGGGGAGAAATTGCATCAATAAAAAATTGGGAAAAACTAACCGTAAAATTGACAAAAAAAATGCCGTTTTTGAAAATGATGTCACTGTGACGGCATCAAAGCGACCATCTTGGATTTGTTTATGCATTTTCTGGTAGAGCTTGACCAAAGGGTATAGTGTGGTAAGTTTCAGCCCCCTAGTTGAAGGGGTAAGAAAAATAATTAGGGGGGCTATTTCACCCCCCACCCTCCCCACGGCCAGGACAGGTTCCAAAAACCCAAGGCCAGATAGGGTTAAAACGGCGATACACAGCACAGCCATTTTTCTAGAATCATAATACTGAACCCCGTGTACATGTCTGAGCATTTATCACGTGATCTGCTGCCTTATACCAGCACTGATTTTCTATAGTTTATCCGGATAAACAACCTTAAATATATCTGTGTATATTATTTATAAACAATATCTGTTGATACAAGTTACATTCTTGGATAAAACATTTCTCGTAATAATTCCGGAAAGGAACCGAAATCACTCAAAAAATGACATTCGAATTTCTTAGAGTTATATCTCTATCAATCGTAATCGAGTTTGTTTTCTGTGTCACAAAGCGAAAAAAATGTGGATTTGATAGATGCAAATATGAGCACTGTATATTATCTTGAGGCAAGACAGTGCGAGAAAATGTCCATAAAGACACCCATTCTCCTGTTAAATTCTGACCCTACAACAACCTGATTGTAGGTGTTTATTATAACTATATGTACTCAGATACCTCAGGGCAGTGGTTTCGGATATTTCTATGAAAATATTTTCTGTATATCCGAGGCATATCTCTCATCAGGGGACAAACCTAACCTTTGACACATTTCCGTGTTATTTGACACATTTTAGCAGCTCGTTATTACTATTTTCTCTCGTCTGTACTGGCGGAGCTAGGAGATTTTAGGCACGTCTGATAAACAGTATTCTTACTACTTTAACAAGCGTTACCGCCTGGATCTCCACAGGATTATTATGTTTGTCTCGGCTCATGCCAGATTCGGTATATGAAAGGCATTGGAAATAGAGAATCTGTTACAGTTTTAGCAAAAGACTTATCTTGGCCCAGGGGTGGTGCCACATATAAGCAAACTGGCGCGGAAAGGGGAAAAAACAATCCCAAGCGAGATTTTCAGCTAAGTTACCTATATACCAAATATCGAAAGAATCCATTCAAATGTTTTAAATTTATTGTACGGAAGCGCAATTTTAAACTGGCCGATAGGTGGAGCCACCTATAAGCGGATCGAAATAAAAAACAATGCGACGCGAGATATTGATTCGATGTGCCCACATACCAAATTCGGAAAGAATCGGTCGAGGTTTTCAAAATATACTGCCTGGGAACATTATTTTAAATCAGCCCCCAGGTGGCGCCACCTTTAAACAAATCGGCATGAAAAACAATCTAAAACCAGACCTTGAGGCAAGGTACCCACACACCAAATTTAGAAAGAATCCTTCCGATTTTCAAAAGTTGTTGTCTTGAAATGCAATTTTAACTTGACCCCCAAGTTAAATAGAGTACGTTGATGCCGCTTTGGGCAAGGAAAATGCGAAACAGAAGAAAAGGAAAACAATACTTTTCGAGGATATCTCGTTGTCACCATTTTGAATTTTCATATCGGCTAGGATTATGCAAATTATTTCATAATGGCACCAATAAGATAAGCGGAAACGTCAGAAAGTTCCAGCTCTCTTGCTCGCTATATTTCGGAGCTTTGGCAATAGGTTGTCGGATAGGGTTAATTTACACCGTTCATATGAAGAGGTACCATATTTGCGTGGTATGACGAGTATACTGCATATGATATTGGTCACCAATTATATTGGATATATGGTAATCGGGTCACCGGTAGATAGGTAGTCTATCTGTATCTAGTCTGTGTGGGTCACTTCCCCCCTCTCCGACTGTACATTTCGATTGATCCAGGAAACGTCGAACATCAGAGACTTGACAACTGATCATATTGAGATATTGGGATCATTTTGAGCCTATTTCCATACCCACGTGCAGCCATTCATTGGTAACAAAAGTTTAAAAAAAATAGCAGAAAAATGCCCTCTGCATGGGAATTGCCCCCCCCCCCCCGTTCCACCCCAAAACGCTCAGGCCGATTGAGTTTACCCCCCAAAATGGGCCAGGGATGACACAATACTACATCTCGAGTCCATTGTAAGCAGAATCTCTGGGTGCCGTGTATATTTAGGGATGTTTCTCACAAGGTGTTAAGCTATCAATATTAAACCTTGATGACATAGTAAGTCGAGGTAAGCAGCATCTTTGGTGTCTGGATATATTTAATTATGTATCTCACAAAATTTTGGCTTTTGAAATTTGGAACTCGAGGATAGAGTACTATGCTATGAGGTAAGAATCATATTTGTGATTAAGTGTATTTTAGGATGTTTTTCACAAGCTATTGCTGTTGAATGCTGAAACTTCTGGATAAAATTATATGCCTCGAGAGCAATGGATTTTTTTCTCTGAAAGCCCTATATGTTGTAGGCTGGAATGCCTCATTTTTACATCAGGTTACTTGTTGTAGAATGTCTCAATCATAAGTGTGACTCCGAGTTGTACGATGAAAAAAATGTTTCATTTATATACCGTATATGGCTACATGTTGTAGGATAGATATGAATGGTTTCAATTATACATGTAATTATATGATTTAGAATGGAATTTCTCATTTAGAGTTCATGAATGAACTGCAACATGTAAACACATATATAAATGATACATTCCATCCTACGACATCTAAATACACATATAAGCACATATATAAATGTTGTCATCCTACTCATTTATATGTTGCAGCCGGGGATCATTTGTGAGGATGACCAAGTGTTGATCCTAGGTCAGTGCCAGCCCCTGTTTAAGGAAGTAAAAGGAATGGTTGACCACTATAGTACACATTTCGTTAATGCTACAATTTCCAACTTGACCAACGAGGTTGTGGACGAATTACCGGAGACATGTGGTAGCTTTTTCTGCATGAGTGTAGTGGATTATCTGATGAAACATCTCAGTGGATTCGACCCTGGCTTTCGTTGTAGGTTGTTATCATCGAGTATTGTTAACCACCAAGTGTCTTTCAGTCTTAAGATTAACCTAGATGGCACTATTCCATTTGAAGACCTGAATGTTGCCGAGGAAACGGTTCAATCGATATTCGTTAGGGTTGACTGTGAGAATAGATTACGAGTCAGATGTTGCAACGATACGCGACCTCGATCGACTACACTGTCTCACTCTTGTAGCGGGTCGTGTGTTGGAGATGAGAGAGAAGTCAACAAAACTAGATGCCTCCAATCCAGATGCTCGTCATCATCAACGTCTGCGGGCGGCAACTCCTCCAGTCTTGGATATCGTCCAGGACTATGCATTAAAACTATCTGCATACTTCTTGGCGCATTCTTGTTGTGGATAGACGATGAACAAATATCCGATGTTCAAATGTGATGTAGCGATAAAGGCTGATCAATAGCGTATCTATATAATGACATCATTCCGCGTGCAGTCCACGATGGGATCTAGATGTAGCGTGTTATCATTTGTGAATTGGCCACTGCGAAAAACGTGAATAATAAGCTGAGCGCCTTCGTCTTTACAATACGGCGGAAACGCGTAGTAAATTTACCTTTGGTCACTTACATTATGGGTCTAACCACCGCTATCGCTGCTGGCTGACATTGTTGATGTCCTACTATAACAATTCGCGGTCTTGTTGGATAGATTCAAATCATCAGAACATTGCTTTGAGAAAGCTAATATATCTATAGCGAATCGTGAAGATTTGAATGCCGCTCATCGTCGTAAGTCAATTTCAATAGTCGGCATTATTAATCCGGGTTCGAATTCGGTTTTCAATCAAAGCGTGACTAAGATGCATTCAGGCGATGAGAAATCAGAGTCTAGGACAGTTTCATATGAGAAATCGGCATGTCCGAGACTTAGAATGATGCCTATTGTTCGTAGTACCACCGATTATCTTCGTCGAATATTCCAATTATTTAATCATCGTATTCAACGATTGACAATATATTTACAACTAAAATATTTATTGGCATTTTCTTAGCTTGAAAATAAGAAGTAAGGATTTCTGACGTACACACTGCTGGCTTCAAAAACGTGTGGCTATTTCAAGCGACAGTGGAACTCAAAGCTTGTAAACAGCCCCTGTTTTATGTATTCAAAAGCGGTGAATTCAGAATGGCCATTTCATATCAAGGTAAAATATTGTGTGTATAACAGTATAAAATTGAGGAGAATACTCACAACTTTAGAAACTCGAAAAAGCGACATCTGATTCGTCCATTCGACCTAAATCGGTGGAATCATGTCATGACTGAATCCGCATGTCCATGACCCGATATCGAATGCGAAAACAACACTGTCCTTTGCAGGCATCTTTGTGATGAGATCAAGAAAAATGCATTACCCGATACTAACGACGACGACATGCACTTTAGTGTCGGCTAAATCCCATGTTCACATATGAAATATATAAGCTTTCTCGAGAAATTCTCAGAAGAGAAAGTCGTCCATTGTCTCAAATGAAGTCGAAAACAACCGACTTCCCGACGACATTGCTTAGGACATATTTCGAGCAGAGCCCGTGGTACAATGACCAAGAACCATTGAGCCATTCGTAACAATATATTCAGCAGACTAGATATCACTCGAAGGAAATTGACACAATATTGTCCTCGGACTGTGGTCGTGTACGTCAGCGACACTTTTCCAGCCTGAATACGACAATTTCCCTACCCCGAAGACATCCGCTGAAGGAATTTACTTTGTGTTGATTAGTTCTTGTCATTAATTAGATCATGGACCCGAAGATCATGTAAATCTGTCAGGCCGAAATGTGATAGAAACACTGCTAATAAAGTTTTTTTCCTAGCTACCAAATGTGGTGACCAATCTGGTAGTTCGAGATAGAATAGAAAGTGATAGTTCAAAATACTTTACATGCGTCATTTCAAAGTACTGTATAATACCTATTTTGAACTGATAAAAATGGAGGCAGACAGACCGTAACAACTTTTCGTATTTCAAACTACCACAAGTTCCAGAAGTTTAAAATACCCCCTGACTAGTTCCGACGTCATTATAGTGCATCCAACATAAAGATATATTAGGCATATGAAGCATATGGTGCTTGTATTAAACATAGTCGAATAAATCTTGTATTATTTAAACAACTGCAGAAACGAATCTCAAAGGCCTTTAAATGATTGTGTCGATACTCTGTAACACTGTGCATCGGGTACTTAAAGCTGACATGACCTTATTTAATGCACGAATGGTAGCGAAAAAAATAAAATTATAAAAGTTGAATAATACCCGGCGGAACTAATCCGAGTGCCGACTTCACGTCGCTATTGTGCCAACTTCTCAGCCGAGTACATTTGCCTTCACCGCATATATAAAGCTTGCACATCATATTCATGTTGTCGTTGTCTCCAGCCAAAATTCGAGCTCTGTGAGCATCATATCACATTCATTCGCAAACTATAAATATATCTGAAAAAATGGGTGATAAAATCTGAAGAATCTGACAACTATATATACACGAATTAGACATACCTTTCAGTATTTCTTCAACACAATGAAACTTGTTGATCCCGTCACCAGTTTCTACAGCATTGTATTTCAATTTACCTCACTCGACGAAGAGGGCGCACGAAGCGACTGTTTTTGTAATTCTTGAGGCTCTAAACGATGCATTCCACATGCGATCTCTTTTTCGATACCCGGTATGACGATACTGCTACAGGCCAACCCATGACTTCGGAAATGGCCGCAGATCTCAGCGAATATCCGAAAAAGCAGACTTTACATCTAGTCAAATGGGTCTAGATAAACCATCTTATGTCCTCATGGGTTGTGCAGGGTCTCGTATTGAAGCGTTCGTCGAGGGTTCTTCGGGCCAGGTTACTGGGAGGTGGATGCAAAATGGTATTCTGGACAAACACTAAATTCGGAATAATGGATAAAATTCGGAATAATGGATATTACAGGACATGTCGCCAGCAATGGTCACTACACCATTTTTTACAAGGGTTGTGGGATAGCGCGGGCGATAGGTTGCGCTCAGTAGGGCATGATGAGTCTAGCCTGACATGTTACCACCTCCTGCATGTTATCGGAGTTACGGAACTAGACGTGACTGAATGATGGGGATAGGTACAAATGAGTGAGTCACTGAGTGAATCGTGTACGGCTCTAATGATCGGGAGTAATATTCCTACACTCACCCAACAAAATCTAGCATCTAATGTCTTATCTCCTTGACGCAATCGAATGAGAGAAAGAAGGATTAACAGCAACAGCAACAGCAACGAGCATTTTGCGTTTACACAACAAGAATTTTGTGTATTACACATTTTATTTATCCCCTACGTCATCACATGGCAACAAAGCAGTGGGATTCGCGGTGGGTGCGGTTACAATTCGCCTATTCTATTGTAAGTGTATCAAACGCATCCTCGACCATGCTCGCTCTTGTTCGTGTGAAATGATCATCCATTCGTTCTGCTCTAGTCCTAAGCGTCTTCGGACAGTCCAGAGACTTGTAATGCCAACATATCCTGGAACTGCTGTTTTCTTAATTTGACCGCGGTTTTCACCGCCTCTGTGGGTGGTAACCCTGAATCCGCTTCTAATGATGACGTCATTTCTATGTATGACATCACATACAATCTATATTGTATCAGCGGCACCACCAAGTGAGGACACATCCGTAAAAGGATATCGTTTTGGGCGATGACATGACTTCCATCAAGGGTCAATGCCCAATCTTCAAAAAATGTGTCCATCTAGCCACAGAACTCAGTAGCTGCGAAAATGATCTCTGACCTAGCGGATTTATGGGAGTGGAAACGGGATGACGTTCGTACATGCACACAATTAATTTGCGGCGGAACTTTTCTTCAATATGGCTGCACCCTGTGAGGTTGACAATACCGCCCCACGGCACCCACTACTATTATTCAACATAGAAATATTTTTGTATAAATTGAATGCATTGTCTTCGGCCGCTGATAAGCAAACTACCTTCCAGGGAATGAAACGCAACATTAATAGGTTAGTGAAAAACGATGCCGACGTGCTGACAAGAAGTCGTGTGACCCAAAAGACAAATATATACGGACTGCATATTTATAAAACCATGACCTTGTGATTTTGTACCCCACCCAAACCTGAGTGAGGAAGACTGCGAATCCACCTTATTTTATCAGATCGACAGTTATGTTACCCGAAATGCCGTCGACGAGCGTTCAATTCGAGATCCTGCACGACCCAATGTGGACCCAATATTGTGCATATAGGCTCATTTGCCGTTTTTTTTCGAATTTTTTAGATGTCCGACTGTTTTTTTAAGCCTCTGTATTGCATCCACCCGCCAGTCAGGTGATCAAAAATTACCGACAGTCAAAGGTCAAGGGTCATTTTCGCTTCATTCATCCACCACGATTTCCCAACAAAGAATGCTAAGAGATTTCGCATTTCCATACTACTGATGGATGAGTTAAAAATGGACGGGGTGACAATCAGAATCAATGTAGCTTTCAGTTTATACCTCCGTCTTTAGGAATTTGCAATTGAGTGCGGGCAGGCCTAATTAGTAGACATAAAATATAGCAATTCTTACATTGAAATGAAATTTCCGAATTACAGTATTTTGAAGTCGGTATTAGAAAGCTGAATTCACAGCGCAATCGAATTGCACCTTATCGAGCCTCAACTGATAATCATGAAATAGAATGAACAGCTGCCCCTTCGTGTTTTTGGCGAGGGAGGTAAATTGACAAACAATGCCAGAGAAATCTGTGACGGGATAAACAAGTGTCTTTCTTTTTGGTATGGAGCCTACTATAGACAAGTGATCCATGTTTCGAGGAAAACCCATCGGTATGTCTGAATCCTGTTTGAATAGTCATATCCCTAATTATATTGCCCAGGTATTTCAAGATATCTTTATATTGTGTGAGAGTTATTGTGTTATAGCATATGGTGCTCACAGTCCGAGTATGTGCTGGTAACAACAACAGCATAACTATGATGTGGACTGCCCGAGAGTCTGTTCAGACTGGCAAGGTCCTCAGTTGATTCAGGCTTTATACATGCGATGAAGGCAAATGCACTCGGCTGAGAAGATGGCAGAATAGCGACGTGAACTCGGCACTCGGATTAGTTCCGCCGGGTATTATTCAACTGGGACTAAAATCTTTGGATATTTTTTTTTTCGCTAACATTCGTGCATTAAATAAGGTCATGTCAGCTTTAAGCACACCGTTCCCAGGTTGTAGGACCCTGAAGTCCAATTTAGGTGAACTCTGAAATGTCATGAGTGTTATTTCGAAAAACTTGACTTCAGAAGTTTGCATTGGGGATTTCAAGATAATAACTACGATAAATTACTACAATTAATTACCACCTAGTTGACGACTACCCGGTTGTG